>ML828580.1:95272-119709 GCA_009831015.1 Picea engelmannii | reverse complement strand
CAAGTTTTGTATATCATTCTGTTTATGGTTTAGTATTACTTTGTTATCTAAATCAAATTCAAATGATATAATTTATTTCTGTCATCTATATCTTGTTCCTTCCAAATAGATAAAAGACATAACAGTTGTTAGTTCAATTTGTGTATCATAGCTTTGTCTTCTTCATAAATTGAATTGTAATATATAAGTTTGCTGCATAATAGGTTTCCCTTTTGCAGGAATTTATAATTAGAAAATTGTTATGATATTCTTTTATGTCTTGTTTGTCCTGTAACATACTTCAAGAAGCAGCATAGCTGATCATTTGTGAAAATATTTAGGACTAAACGGTGTGAGTTTCTCTCCTCCAACCAGCTTAAGAAGTCATCTTACACAGGGCAGACTTGGACCGTTTCCAGGTCAATTAGTATTTAGTTTACTGTTTTGATTAAGTAGTCCAATATAGATGTAATCTTAGTTAGATTTATATTAGATCGTTTAATTTCAGTAAATTATATTAGATTTTTTAATTTCAGTTAATTTACTTTCTTATTCATAAATCATAAAATCAAAAAAGAGTTATCTTCGTTGTCTTGGGACAGCAAGCAAACTAGTTTCACAGGTTTTATTCAAATCTGTAGATTGTATGCAATGTATATTTGTGAATAAACTATAATTAAACTGGTAATTAGATAGTTGATTTGAGTTATTATAATCATAGTTAGTATTATGTATATATATAATAGTTGGTAGTTCATAGTTAGATTAGTGAAGTTAGTTTCTTTCTTTGTTTTATTAGTTTCTAGTTTCCTTTATTCAAGTTAGTTTCTTGTATTAGTTATAGTTAGTTTTCTTTATTTAGTTTAGTTAGGTTACTTAGCTCAGATCAGTTTTTCTCTTTGGTTTCCCTAGGAGACCTTAGAGCGGCCAACGGAGCCGTTAAACTCGTTAGGGTGGTCCATTCCAAACGGCTTGGGTTATTTAGACAACCCCGGACCGGTTCCACTCTCCCAGTTGACGGACGGTCAATTTCGCTCGTCAACAGACATCAGATGCTCTTCTGACCTCACACATTAGAGGGTATCTGTTATAACCCTAAATTTCACCAGACATGCTTACCTGGCATCAGGCCATCTCATTTTCCTTCTTTGCCAAGCCACTACTGAAAAACTTCTTAAAAAAAACTCTTTTCAAATGCATACATGCCCTTCTCCACTACTGCATGCGTGTGTACCCTGTCTGACCCACTACAACCCGTGTATACCTAGAAATCACAAAAAATGGAAAGTTGCAGATGGAACAAACAATTTTGGGTAAGTTAAATAAACCGTTTGACCACCCATAGTCGGTCACTCAACCAAATACTAGCCCTTTCTAGCCTATAAAAGAAGGGTTAGGGATCCCATTTGGAAGGAGGAAAATCATAGAAAAGAAACTATACCCGATTTAGTATTCCCCTTGCCCCAACCTTTTGCAACTATTGCGTGAAGAGAAGCATATATAGAAGCAGTTGGAGCACAGTTGAAGAGGATCCCATGACCAGATTCGAGGAGTAGTGGTCGATCTCACCATTGTAAGGTTACTCTTGTGAGATTAAAAAAAGAAGTACTTTCCCTGTCCCGCCATATGAGATTGTCAATATTTAAATTTGATTATATTTTGATAGAATCTCTAACCCATTAGTTTATATATTATATGCATGTGGAGTTCTTTGTTTGTCTTTTATGAATGTAGGTCAGTGTTGGGAGGAGAGTTGCAGTCAAGGAACGACCAAGCGTTAAATGGATCGACATCAAACACGGAAACTAAGGTATAGTAAGTGGATCTCTTTAACCTTGTATTTGCATATGAATAATGGGGTTTATGATTGTGACATTGGTAAAAAGTAGGAGACTTTAGGTCATTTCTGCATGCATGATAAAACCCTTAATGCTAGTTCGTAGGATGGATTTCCCACCCACAACAATTGGGCTTACGATAACTATGCAGTGATTGACCTAAGGAGAGATACTATGACATTTGAGGTAGAAAGAATAAAAGTAGTTCAAACCTTGGATCCATATGTAGGACCTCGATAAAGGGATCCATGGACAACAATATGGAGGGAGAAGACTTGGATCAGTTGTACACTATAACAACAAGAACAAGAGAATACTACATAAATCCCACTGTTGATGGATCAGTAAGTTGGAGGAGCATACAATTGGTGGACTAATGTTAAAAAATGGCATTTGACAGTTGGCAGCAAGGTTCATATGAAATATTTTGAAGAAGATGCACAACTGTCAGAGAAACTAGATGGGTTGGAACCGAGGTTAGAGAACACTTGATATACAATGGTACCTCAGAACTTGACATCTTCGTGGTCATCATGGAAGAAAATATTGTGGAGGATAAAATGATTTCAATTTTGGACTTAGCCCTCTAGGACAACCCTGCTAGATGGTGGAATAGTCACAAAGCCTTCATTAAGAACTAGGAAGATTTGAAGCAAGCTATCCGATATAGATTTCAAGATAAGGAGCAGCTTGAATCATATATGTAGATGGATTTCCAAGTTGTGCAACTGTTCAATGGACAATATCATCCTAAAGAACATATTGAACAATGCATGAGAAAGTGGGAAGTTATGGAAATACCATCTCTCTTATGGGTTCAAGTATTTCCCCATTCACTACATCCGATTCTGAAATCTTGGTACATGCATGAAGAAAACAGAAGACATACCAGCGACTGGAAAACGTTGGCAGATCAATTTTTCAAGGAATTCTCATTTACAAGTACTCTGAGCTTAAGATAGTCCTGCAAAGAATTAAATAATTCCTTTTTACTGATGCCGGTGAATGAAAATCAGACCTAGTGGTATGTGCAAAACATAGCCAAGAACTTCAGTATAGCCTTCACCTAGACACATAAAAGATACCTATAGAATGTTATAATATTGAGAAGTATTTGGAAAACCTGGATGATTTAGAATAATTGAGAAACTTAGCCATTAAGGAAACAAAAGGAAGCAGATAAATCTAGAACACCATACCCATCTAGATTGATGGTTCTTATAATTATCCATTGAATTTGCATAAATTTAATATAGGAACTACAAAGAAACATAAGATAGCTATGGTGGGATATTACTAGGATGAGAAAACTAGCTAAGAAATACATAGCTTGTTGCGAGAGTATGAGGACTTGTTCCCAAAGACATTCTTAGAAATAAAATGGATTAAAGGAGCTATGGGAGAGATGAAAATTGAACTAAAACCAGGATCAAATCCTATAAGGCATAGATCATATAACCTTAACCCCAAAGTGAAAGAGAAGGTTAAGAGGGAAATAAACAAGATGTTGGAGGCTGGACTTATTTTTCCAGTGGAAGAAGTAGAATGGGTTAGCCTAATAGTCATTCAGAGAAATAAAGGAACAAAGGATATTAGGGTATGTGTAGAATACAAAATCCTTAACTCTTCTTATGTGCATGACCCTTTCCAAACACTTTTTACTGATGAGGTGCTAGAATAGGTTGTGGGGAAAGAATATTACTCATTTAGAGATGGATTTTTTGGGTATCACCAAGTAAGGATTTCTGAAGAAGACAAAACTAATACCACATTCATAACAGAATGGTGGTCATTTGCATATAATGTGATTCCCTTCGGCCTAAATATCACCCCTGCAATTTTTTCCTGGATTGTAATAGAAGATTTCTGAGAATTTATTCACAAGTTTAGAGAACTGTATATGGATGATTGGACAGTATACAGTCTACTCAAGGAACATGTAGCACTACTATGTCTGATGTTTGATAGATGTAGGGAATTGCATATATCCTTGAACCTCAGGAAGTGTATCTTCTGTGTGCCACATGGAAATTTGTTAGGCCACATAGTATGTTGAGAAGGAGTTGTTATCACTCCAAGAAACTCTCATAGGTTGTATCTCAGAGATGCCTGGTAACTTAACTGTTTTTTGTAATTATGTACTCAATAATGGGTGCGGGGCTGGATCAAGATGAATATCTAAATCACTGGGTTGTATCTTCAAGACAGTCTAGTTATATTCAAACAGTACAAGGCCTTCAAGAGCTATTATAAGATAGGTTTGTAAATTAGATGGATAGGAAACCAATCAATTAACCAAAACATACATAAACCATATATATGATGGGTCGACAAACTAGCAGTGGATGCTTATGATTCTTATTTAATGATCAAAGGTAAGATGACAGTTACCATAGGACATTTAAACAGAGACAAAGAAATAAATTCAACTCATAGGCATATAATAGAAATGAAGAGAAAGTCTGGAAATAACAATGAAAGAAGCTTGCAGGCTGAATATATTAAAGAAAGTGTCAGTATCAAAATAAAAGTAGAGTCTAGAAATCAAAGTTGAACCCTTCATTCTTGCAATATTTTTGTATGTATAGCCTTTACAAACAGTTTCAAGATCCTAGAATACTGGATCAAATTTTGCCAAAAATAGAAAGTCAATTTTTGGCCTAAGAAAATAGGCAAATATCCTAAAACATAGGTCAATTCCTATTATTGGATGATCTTAATGTCCTTTAGATTCTTTGATAGGTGTATTAAGACTTCCAAGGCTGATGGATTTTCATGAGAGATAAGAGAAGTTGAAAATGATACCTACTGACAATACAACAGTTTTGTCCCTGGACATAGCTAACCAATTTTGACCGTTCCACCTTGTAGAGCATCTCCAAAATAAAAAAAGACTCTTAATAAGGATTTCATTAATTATTGTCTATCGATTTGAACTATTCCTAAGTCTTTTGGATGAGGAAATCCTGGATCTATGAAAAAATACTAACGTTCTGCCCTGTTAGTTCTTTCGGTAGTTAGAATAGACAAAATCTGGACCAATTAGCTACTGAAAGCTCTTCTTTCGGTGGCTAGTGAACAATTGAAATGTTCACCTAAGCCACTGAAAGTTCTGTCTTAGTGAAATTATCAAAATTTCAAAATACCTTTTGTATTAGCTCCGAAATGCCTTAGGGCTGATCTTCTGAGGCTTTTGCACCTTGCTCAACTTCTGTAAATCTTGTAGGACTGTTGGTTGCCTCTGGTTCATTGCACTGAACTGCTACCTTTGCTAGGGTTTCAAGAGTAGCATGTGTTTGAGACTGGTTTTTTGAAGACATAGCTTGCTTCCTTAAATCCCTGACCTTTTTCTTCAAGTCTTGAGCTACTATCCATAAGTTGTTGTAATCTTTTACAATCTTGTCGTTCTTTTTCATTTCCTTTATGCTTTCATGTGCTAATCTTTCTAAGGCTGCGTTTATTTCTGCAAAATTATTCAATAGGGTTTCATATCTAGTTTTAATTACCCTTTCTAGCACTTCTTCTTGAGCTAACTTCTTTTTAAGCTTCTTGATTTCCTTTGATTTACTTTGTTTCACTTTTTTGCTAGATGAAGCATCCGCAACTTGTGTTTCTTGTTATTCTTGGGTTGTAGGTGATTGAATATCTTCATACCTTGTTGTGAATACATCTACATATATTGAATTTTCATGCCCTGTGGGAACTGAATCTTCATGCCCTGTTTCAATCTGGTGCTCTTCATCCTCCGAGTCTGTGTAGGGAAGATTAAGAATGCTCTTGTTCAATGGGGGTTCTTCGGTCTTCTCCATTTCACTGCTGAAGTTTAGTTTCTTCTTAATTTTATTAAGCTTAGAAGAAGGAGAGGGTTGGTTAACTGGAACTGGAGAGATATCTCTCCTCCTCCTCTTTCCACTCCTAGGAGTAGAAGACTTATTGGAATGAGGACTCTTTTTACCCTCTGGTTGTACATCAGTCTGGAAATCATTCCAGAACAAGAAGTAATTACATTCTTTGCTTCTCCTCTGCAACAACTCATAAACTAAGAATTTAATCAAACCATGGTGGGATAGCCTGCCTGCAACTTTATTGGGCTTAGCCTTGACCTAATGAGCCATCTTAGATAAGCTTCTATGGAGATAATAGGGAAGATTGAGTGGGTTTCTACCAGTGAAATGATTCATGACTTTGAAATGGTAAATCATCACCCTATTATATCTTCCTTCACAAGTTATATAAACCAGAATGGCTTTTAGTAACTATTTCCATTTCTCTTCAAGGAAAGAAACATGAATGCCTTTCTTCCATATCAAACCCTTGTGCTCTTGTTTCAAGTAGGATCTGAATTCAACATTCTTTGTGACAGTGGTTTTGAACCAGTTTTCTCCAGTCCTGGGAAGCTCTGTCACCTCAGCTATGAGAGATTCATCCACCTCGAATTCATCTTGAACGATGACTTCTTTCCTTCCATCGAAAGTCAAAGAAAAATCTTCTGCCACCTGCTGGTGAGAGATCTATAATTTTTTACAAAAATTATAGCAACCCGTGTCCCTGAAAAGTTGGCATACCTCCAGGTGTGATTCCAAGTAACTAATTTCATCCATCTCCTTCCTCAGAGTTGAACCTCCTTTCTTCATCTGTCATAATGTTCCTGTACATCTGCAATTGAAAAATTGGGTTTTGGGGAAAAATTACATGTCGTAGACTTAGGAAGATTTGGCTCGGGTGTGACAGGGACGAGAAGTATGAGGTGTGCATTAGAACAGGGCACTGATTACAAGGGATGTGAAAGAGCGGCTTAAGATTTGAAACAATCATGGTTGGTGATTGTAATGATGGAAGTACGTAACCATGTGATCTGATGAAACAACCATTTGAAAAGATTCGGTACATCATGCAGAGATCAGCTCCAAGTCTCTAAATGGTTTTCCTCCTATATTTTAGCCAGCTAATTGCAATCATAAAACCTCAATCCCGACGGTTTAGGCGTGTGAAAGGACATGCTAACTCCTCCCACGCTCCTGTGATTTCGGTGGCTAAAATAGCCCTGAATTGCTTTGTTTAAGCTGTCGAAAGCTAAGACTTTCGGTAGCTAAGAAGAACTTTTGAAGAAGCATCTAAGCCATCGAAACTTGAGATTTGACTTAAATCAAATAAAAATGAAACCAAATTTTTTATCTAACTTTATTACATGCATAAAGCCCTAAAAAATGAGCCTTTAAAAATTTAAAAATGTATTTTCAAATGACATCCTATCACCTAAAATAAAACAACTTTATTAATTTATTTGAGGAGATAACAGGAGTATTGGTATACCCAGCCAAAGTTGCGGTTATTGTGAACATGCCTCCACCTATGAGTGCTAAGAAGTTTCACTCCACTCTGGGGCACACATGGTACTATCGCAGGTTTATCAGAAGGTATGAAAACATTACTACACCCCTGGAAAATATACTAAAGAAGTCAGAAGTTTTCCAGTGGATGCTAGAGTATGATAAAGCATTCAACATCCTAAAGGAAAATCTCATCACAACACCTATTCTGATATTTCCGAACTGGGAAAAAAAAATTCATGTGCACGTAGATGCATCAAGTATTTCCCTGGGAGCCATCTTTGTGCAACCAGGAGTTGGAGCCATCGATCATCCTATCTACTTTGCTAGAAGGAAGTTGTCACAAGTTGAGCGCAACTATAAAACTACAGAAAGGGAGGGTTTAGCTATGATTTAGGCTCTAGAGAAGTTTAGACATTACTTGTTAGGATCTCATTTTAAGTTCTTTACTGATCATTCTGCACTAAAATATCCAGTTAACAAACCAGTTCTGGAAGGAATAATTTGTCGATGGTTGTTATTGTTCTAGGAATTTTCATTTGAGGTGATCATTAAACCTAGAAGATGCAACGTGGGGCCTAATCACCTATTGATGTTAGAATTAGGAAAAAGTAGTTGATCAGATGATGATTAGCTCCCAGATACAAACTTGTTCTGGGTTGAGGCCATACCAGAATACCTGGAAGACATAACAGTCTTCTTAAGTATAGGGGCCTACCCAAAAACATACTTCGCAACTCAGAAACATCACATGGTGGTTAGAGTATTGGATTATCAATTGATTGTGGGGAAATTGTATAATTTGGGCCTAGATAACATCCTCAAGAGGTGTGTCTTAGATCATGAAATACAGGACATACTGTGGGAATGCTAGAGTGGAGTTGCGGGAGGCCATGTTGGAGGAATGGTCACTGTGCAGAATATCCTCCAAGCTAGATTATGGTGTTCCACGCTCTTCAAATATGCAAAGTATTATGCTATATCTTGTGGCGTCTGTCAAAGAGTGGGAAAGCCATCATGATGATATGAATTTACTCTTCAGCTAGTTCGATCTCTGCAAGCATTTTAGAAATGGGAGGTTGACTTCATTGGGCCGATCAACCCCACAACTAATAATTCAAAGGCTAGGTATATTATTACTGCAACCAATTACCTTACATGATGGGTGGAGGAAACAATTGTTCAATATTGTTCGACCGATACTGCTGCTAAGTTCATTTTTTGAAAATATTATCACTCGGTTTGGATGTCCTAGGAGTCTGACCAGTGATCAGGGTGGTCATTTTATCAGTATTACAATAGAAAACTTACAACAGATTTCTTGATCCAACATCATAAAATTATCCCCTGCCATCCTCAATACAATGGCACAGTAGAGGCGTTTAAAAGGATTCTGGAGAGAGGATTAACAAAGGTTTGTTGCGAAAACAAGGAGGATTGGGATGACAGAGTCCCAATAGTTCTATGGGATTACATGACAACCACAAAGAAAGTCCATAGGTATACTCCATTTCATCTAGTCTATGGGAAAGAGGTTATGGTACCTACATAATTCATTACCCCAAGTATATACATTGCACAAATTACACACATGTCGAAGAATGAATCAGTCGCACAAAGGCTTATGGAATTGCAAGAACTTGAAGAGACCAGGTTTTTAGCATACTTTCATCAATCAGATGAGAAAGCAAGGAAGGAAGATTGGCATGACAAACATATTAAGACTAAAACATTTGCGCAAGGAGATAAATTCGTAATTTATGACATTCGGTACCAGAAACATCCAGGAAAGTTGTGCATGCATTGGTTGAGACCATTTATAGCTTCATAGATCCAACCTTCTGGAGTAGTCAGAATCATGCAAATGGATGGTATACTTTGGCCAGGATGGGTGAATGTCGCTCACTTGAAACCCTATATGTCTCATAACTGAGCTAAAGGACTGTTGCTCTAGTCCAAAGGAGCATGCATAGTAGTTAGATATGAGTTGTTTTTTGCAGTTTTTGTGAATTCAGTTAATAAAGTCGAAGTGTGAATCATTGCGCTGCGACATGTAGTTCATTTTTCTATCTAAGTGTTATTTTGATGCAAAACTTCTTACTCAACAATATAGGATCAAAAGAGCCACTAATCTATTAATGAAAACCATTAATGAGATGGGGACCCCTTTGTGGTTGGAGGGAAACTGAATCTAGATGCAATCCTAGTCCATATGGCACACAAACCCAGTTGAGTCATATCCTTTATTATTGCTACAGTAACCTGTCTGAACTCTGTTAAACCATAAAGATGTGATACATGAAGATGCTATCGGTATTCATGCCAAGATTCTCATCCGTTAAATGGTAAGTTCTATATTCATCCACGTCCCTGACCAACTTTCCCAGTAAATTATAGGATTGCCCAATAGATTTACCTTGTTAACCAGTCTTGTCAGGCAACTCAACTCCAAGTTGTGTCTATAGGGTTAATGATGAATAGCCTTAACAGTTATTAAAGAAATTGCCAGCTAAGCCTGAGTATAAGGTTCTGTGAACTTGGTGTAAGATGCATTGTTTCCCAGAGAGAAATTAGAACCTTGAGAATTATGAATTGTTCTCAATCCTGTGTAATCCCTTGGCCCTCAGTCGTGATTCCCAATCCTAGTTAGCCTGTTGAAGTGAATTGACAGTTCAGAATCACCATGACAATAGCTATAGGGAGAAGAAGTGCATTTTCCAAGGATGCAGTGTCGGACAAGCCCTGTGACCCATGGGTCGAGATTGTGGGCGATCTCAAAGGGAAGGTTGAGCAAGTCAAACTCCCAAACCTTGAATTGACAGACTATATTTTGTTCCCACAAATGAGCATCGATGTCTTTTGTAGTGTCTCTCTAGATGAGTTCGTAGGAATGCAGTTCATGCCGAGGCCAGATTTAATCAACCTTTTTAACTTAACTATTATGAATCTCAGAGATTTTCCAGTTTTTGGCACTACTGGGGAATTTGTGAGATGTACCAAGTTCCTCATTAGTAGGGTACATGACATAAGACTATGATTGGATAGAAGATACCCAATTCATGCGAAGGACATCCATCAAATTATTGGTCTATCCATCAAAGGCGAGGATGTATCCAAATGATTTCAGGGTCCCAGGAAGCATGGGAAGAACAAGGGGGAACCTAGTTTATATAAACTATTTCATATGCAGAGGGGGGGTGCACAACCAAGATATTCCCCATTATACCTGAGACAGTCAGGACTGCTTGCTACATATTTGCTAGCAAGGTCATGCAATCTTATTACAAAGGAGAATGTACATTGGATGCCCTATTAGTGACATATTTTTGTGCCAATGGTACTGTATTCAACTGGTTTAGTTACTTGTTGGAAGAACTCTTGGTGGCTTGTGAGGAAGCTCAGGATAAAGGAGACACTTTCACTTACAAAATATTCTTAGTTGTGTTCGCCATGTTGAAGTGGACACCACCTGCAGGAAGATCGCTATCGTGAGCAGAGAAGGGGAGATTAGAAAATATGTTTGAACCTTGGAACTTAAGGTCGGACTCGAAGAACAATTCCTTCAACAACACATTGTTATAGAAATGGTACAATGGGTTTGTAGATGCAACTCAGAGGTTGCACATTCTGCAAGAATTTCTCAACCTCAACACACAGAACATTGCATTCAACATGAAATGCCACCACATATTTTTATGGCCAGGGCATGTCAAGTGAGAAGAATGAAATACCCATATGTTTCCATTTTAGCTGGATGAGGAGGCCTTCGACAAGGAGGTCATGTCATGGCCAACAGTCAAATGCAACCCACGCAATTCGGGGATGCAACACCGTCTTCCGACGGAACTGTTGAAGAAAAAGTGCTAGGAAGCAGGGGTAGGATCGAGCTTGGTCTAGAAGGAATAGAAGAAAGAGGCCATAGTACCGATAGATTCAGAAGACAAAGAAGAGATGCAGTCTTTGCAGCACAAGAAGAGAACATTACCCATGTTCTCACAGCTTCCATATAAATCCATGTTGACAGGTAAGGATGTCAATGAAATTCTCAGTGTTTTCTTCATCAGAGACCCATTGGACAAGAAACCCATGGCAAGGATCTCCCTAGGAAAGGTTCATAATCCCCAACCGATATCATCAACCATTCCTCACACTCGATCAATGGCTCGGGTGAGCACAACTGGATATGCACCAGTGTGCGTTTTGAGAATGTTTTGAATTTTAAAGGATGAAGCATATCATAAGAAATCCAACAAAGAGGAGGACAATTGGATATGCACCGGTGTGCCTTTTGAGGGTGATTTGAATTTGAAAGGATGAAGCATTAATGTAATATCTGGGAAAGATGTTTTTTCTTTTATGGTTTGGAGATTGTAACACAGATCTTGAGCATTCACTCTCATCTGTTTGTTGAAGGAAATTAATGTAATAAATGTAAAGTATATGTAGGATTTAATTCGATTAGATAGCTAAAGTTTGTAGGAGGGAAAACTTTAGAAAGCTCCCTCGTATGTAATGTATTGAGTCATTATTCTCAATTGTAAGAATTGAGCGGTAGAGAAAGAGAATAGGAGAGTAGAGAATAACAGAGACTGTAGAAGTTGTATGAGCATATAGTTGATGCTATAGAGCCCATGTATAGAAGAAATTGAGTTAATATAAGAATTCTTTGACTCAATTTCATGGTGTTATGATTAATACTATTTGCATCTATTGAATGGTATGTTTACATTTTTCTTATATGCTTTGTTATGCATTTGTTTCAATGTTGTGTATATGCACGATTTCATGTTGAATGTATGAAGTCTGTGTGAAGGAGAGTATGAGTTTCAATTGTTTCTCTTCCTAAGAATTCCTACAAGGAGTGCAGTGAAAGTCCGCAAGGAGTGTGTCAACAATTTATGAGATTTACCTCCGAAAATCTCAGGGGGGGTACCATTGTTCTCATACCAGCAGAAGTGCAAAGTATAGCACAAAGCCATGCAAGGTGTGCGTAGGTAGGTTGAGGTATTAGAATTTTCCAACCCAGTGAGTGGTTGAAGGATTTCTGTCACAAGGAGTGCACATAATTGGAGAGTTCAGATAAACAGAGATTATCATGAAGACGCAAGGAGTGTAGGAAGAATCCCTTGGAATCCTTGAGTTTGCAGCAAGAACCAATATCAGGATGGATAGAGACTTTGAAGCATTCAAAGGGAAGATGAGGGATGAAGTCACCTCACAGAAAAAAATCTCATAAGGAAGATGCTAGTTATTGAAGATGGAAGTATTGAGAACTTGAACGAACAGTTGAAATTCTCAAAGGGAGAACTATTGATTCATCGTGGACCATTAGATCCAGTAGATCAATAGAGAAGTTAAGGTCGAGTGTCGATAATGTAATTTTTAAACCTGTGAAGTAAAGCATTGTATATATATTGTATGGTGAATGGTGAAATTAATACAATGAAGTGTTGAATAGTTTTCTTCTGGTTAATTTTTTCCAGTATAAATGTTTGTGTACTATGTGTATGAGCCATTGATTAATTTTTGTTTTTCTTAAGAATCTATATGCATTTATTTACTTCACAGGTTTAAAACTTACATTATCAATTATCTATATTGTTCTACTGTTAACTCTCTGTCAAATTAAATCTATATGAGGTTCTTCCTTCAAACCATTTACATATAACCATATGCACAAAACCACAAACTTATTGATTTCAGTGTTGCCTCTTCTTTTACCCTTATTTCTCTATTCCATACGACCGCATGTGGTGACCAGGCGATAGGATAAATAAGTGCTTGATCACTTGTTAATATCGAAGGTCACATTTTAATGTCATGATGAGATGGATTATTCTCATTTACTTTTAAACTTCGGCTATTCGTGGCTCATGAATTATGGAGTAGCAATTCCTCTGAAGTGATTACCTACCGAATAAGTCATAAAGTGGTGGTGACCGCTTTCTATTGGTTAACACCTCCACTTACTCTATCCTTCCACTATGTTTGATCATCAGTTGAGAACGCTCTCAAAGTATATCAACGGTTAGCATTGACTTCATCCTTCGACGCTTTGGGTGATTTCTCCTTCACAATCCTTCAATCTTCTGGAGTTCATTTCGTTGAAGTAGATCGGATGGTTAGATTTTATTTGCATGATGAATGGTTCTCATTCATTTTAGAAATTTGGGACTTCGGGTATTTGATGGTGGTGAAACACCTGAAGTACAAACTCTTGGAGTGACGTAACTTGCTAATGTCACTTTTTGACATGGCACTGATTGAGTGGCTTCCACATGTCACTTAGATTCGTGACTTACGCATACCTAAAATTCCAACTACACTTTGACACTTGTCATCACCTGATTGCACCACGTGTCCTTACTAACATGGATCTCCTCATGTGGCACATGTTCTTCTCTTGGATATAACAGTTGTCCTAACTCTCGAAATGTATCTTTGATCGATGACTAAGAATGACTTCAGAACTTCAGCCTTCAGGTGAACTCATATGTTATGAATCATTTTTCACCGAAAGTGGTTAGCGCCGAATTTGACCACTATTTTGATCCAACGACCATCATGTATTGTCAAGATATGATGGTCCTTATTTACTTCGGGACTTCAGGGATCTGACCTTCATCTTTTCTTATCCTATCCTTCCACTTTATATATATTGAATGGTCAATATGACTCCCAAAATATTTCTCATATCGGATGACTCATTTCCTCTTCGGAACATTCGTGGCTTACACTATCCTTCAAATTTAATCGATCCAATGGTCAGTATACTATCTGAAGTGTTCCTCAGATTAGACGACTCATTTCCACTTTGGGAATTTGGCCTTCGATTAATATTACTTGTTCTCAACCCTTTTCTTCCGAAGTGGTCAACGTCGAAGTTGACCACTTTTGATCTAATGGTTCCCCTTTTCTATTCCATATCAACGAATAATACCTAACTCTAGATCAAATATTGATCTAATGGCTGAGAAAGATCCAAAAGATATTGCTTTAGATCTTGTTGTAGTAAAATCTCCCTGCGGACAGGTAGATGACCTCAAAGAGCTTGACCTTAACTCTAAGACAAAAAATGCTTAACGTGGACACTGACTTCCTTTCAAATCTACAAAAACTAACACATGAGAAGGAAGGAGAAACAAAAGTACCTCTTTATCGACGTTTTTCCCTGCACGCTCCGAGTTGAGCTTCGATCCTTTGCTCCTCGCTGAATCCTGTAGACAAACAAGATACGACCACTCCCTACTCTATTGATATTAGCTTGAAAACAGATCTATATATCAATGATAAGTTCATGTAACATCAGACACAAACTAGAAAGAAACAGGCCAAGCGTGTCATATTAATGAGAATAATGACAGCAATACTTACAATCGTAGATGCGAATGCGACAGCTTCGTCAAGTACCCTTTATCTAACCCTTGCTCTAAAGATCCACAACCTGGATGGCAACAGCTTCACTGATCACTCTCCTTTGGCTGACTGTGTGTTTCCTATGAGATCATAGGTTTCATGCTAGCAATTCTTCCCTCCAATCAGCTATGTTCCAGCACCACTTATGAGATCATAAGTTTGGTGTGATTCTCCATTTCCAATCCTCTTTCACCATTAGAAATCTTGCTTATATAGCCTTGGAGAGGCTTCAACCACTTGAGATATCCTTGGGGAAGTTGAGGATTTGCCTCCTTCAATTGAGGATCTGCCCTAAGATCATGGCTGGACTAGGGATTCGAATCCAACTGCCTTCCAAGAATGAAAAGATGCTTCCCCCATTCATCTCAACAGCTTAACAACTACCCATAATAGGTAGCACTCCCTCAAAAGGGCCATCATAGCATTATAGCGCTCCCTAGTAGGCTTTAAGGGGGCGCCAGTGCTCTCAAAATCTATAACACTCCCTCAAAAGGGCCAAGGGAGCTTTATAATCCTCCCTGACAGTGTAAGGGGGAGTGTTGGCGCTCGAGAAGAGGTATAGGGGAGCGCTCTCCTCCAAAACTTAATTTTTTGGGTGCTTTCAGATGGAAAAAGGTTTGCAAGCCTGTTGACTCATTTCTCCTCTTCCAAATCAAATGTTTGAGGTGTTTCAAGTGTCTTTCTCATGTCGTTATAGGCACGACATAGGAATCATGGCAGCATGCTTTCTCTGACACTTGCGACACTTGTGAGAAACATGCGACACTTGCGACCTTGTGAGCAACATGCGACACTTGTGACACTTGTAATGACGACACTTGCGACACTATCGAAGTGAGTAATTTTGATGTGTAACAGATTGCCCCCCAAAGTATGAAGTTAGAAGATGCGAACTGATAACTGAAATACTT
The DNA here is from genome assembly GCA_009831015.1 of Picea engelmannii. NCBI lineage: Eukaryota > Viridiplantae > Streptophyta > Pinopsida > Pinales > Pinaceae > Picea > Picea engelmannii. Next base: position 104,235 of record ML828580.1, on the reverse strand, counting down.
TGTAGACGTTCAAGCAAGGGTATAGACTCAGAGAACCTGACAGAAGCTGCACACAAACATCCAACAAATATCATGACATATTTCAAAACCCAAGGCAGGCATACCTATGCTTGGGTGATCAAGACTTGCAAGATATGGCCGCCATAAAATACACTGTGGATCCATAATTGTATTGATGAAAAGGTATAGCCACTAAAGATACAACGTGGATCTATACTATGATTACTCGGACTAATCGTAGCCACGAAGAATACACAGTGGATCTATGAGATGACAAGACATAGCCACGACCAATACAAAGTGGATCTATGTAACAATGTATGTGTTCTTTGTCCGATAGAAACTCCTTCGCAGCCTGGGCAAAGCATATGTCAAAGTGGTTACTCAACCCAGGGTCTTCTTACCAATTCCAATGTGGTACGATTCTAACCATGTGAATAGATGTTCTGATGTCGAACATGGCAGAAACCACTTGATTACTGGTCAATGGTGTGAACCGTTAACAAGTGCGAGGGAAATCACCATTAATGTCAATGATTCCCAAGGTACCCTAGTACATTCCAGTGAATGTGAATAGATGAGCTGAGGTCAAACACCCACGGAATCACTCGATCAGAGGTCAATGATGTAAACCTACTGTCGAACGTGAGGAGGCCTTCCATTGAGGCATGCAGGTCCCAAAGTACTAACTGGTTTCTAAGTCTAATTCCTGGATAATGTGTTGAAGTCGACAGGAATAGACTCGTCGAGGGAGGGCCTTGATGTATCCCCCATCAACGACATGAAATAGACATAGAGATGTAATTGGTAGATCAAATGGACATGGACTGACACAGGTTTTGAGGAAAGATATTTGGGATGGCTGACTCTCGAGGCAGATACTTCCCTTGAACACTGAGGCACAACATCAAAACATGATATGGACCAAAACTATGCAGTGGATACTCGTGACTTGCGTCGGGTGACCCAAAGGAGTGAAAGGAACTCAAAGGATTGGCTCAATGCATAGGTTCAGTGGATTATGATGCGTGCAAATGAGAAAGTGTCGTGTTCAAGGGTGACTCTAAGAAGTGCCAGATGATGTTCTCAAGAGACTGCTTAGCTTGCTCCTTTCAATTTTTCCCCCATCTAGATGGATGAGTACGTCCTTTTGGTTTAATGAGCTCAAGGAGGATAACACATGCTCCATATAACTCACCTTCGGTAAGTTCCTCTTCCTTTGTTTAACGAACCGGAAGAAGTAAGGGTTCATTCCCATATGGGCCTGTTGATGTGTGTTTTAACGAGTCCAAAGACAGAAAACTTGAAGGTTTTTCGGGATTATAGAGTTTGGAAAAACACTTAAAAGAGAACTCTCTCAGTTCCTTTTTCAGACAGTAGTATAACAAGACCGAAAAAGAGATAAACTATCACTCGAAAGATGCCCTTTCTAACCGTTTAATGAGTGTGAAAGGAAGAAAGGTCACTCGACAATATTTTCATATTTAGAGAGTCTGAAAAGGGTTTAAAGGAGACTCCAGGGGGGTTCCTTTTTCGTGTGTTCGTATATCCGTACGGGCCCGAAAAAAAGATAAAAGTTTACCCGGTTTCATTCTCATGTATTTTCGAGCATAAGAAAGAAAAAATACTAAGATCGGTATGCCCCCAGCTTGAAAGCTGGTGGCTTAGCTCCAGAATGATCATCAAAGGCTGGAGACATGCCCCCCAAGCTTCGATTCATTCACCGACTTTGAGGTTGTCACCAATTTCTGTGCTAGATGGAGAAAAAGGATGTAGGTGGATTAAAATAAGGTTCAAGAGATGTGACTGTTTCATTTGTTAACAAGCTTGACACAGGAAAAGAACTATGCTCAGGGTTCCAGGTTCAATCCCCAGATTGTTGTTTCATTTTTTAACGAGCTTGCTACAGAGAGGAAAACTATGCTCAGTGCCTCTATTTCATCTTTTAACGAGCTTGCCACAGAGAGGAGAAACTATGCTCGTGATATGCCCCCAGCATGAAAGCTATTGGCCTCTGATTCATTTTTTAACGAGCTTTCCACAGAGAAGAGAAACTATGCTCGTGACATGCCCCCAGCATGAAAGCTAGTGGCCTCTATTTCATTTTTTAACGAGCTTGCCACAGAGAAGAGAAACTATGCTTGTGGTTGCTTCTTGATCATGTCTTCCAAGAGGATAATGCTCTGGAAGGGTACCATGTCAAGGGACAAAACTTGGTCATGGCTTCCAAGATATCTTCATCGGATGGGAGATAATCACTCTGGAAGGAACACATGTCGAGGGTCGTGATAAGGGTAAGGAGATCAGGCTCCAATAACCCGACCGAAGAGATCACCATGTCAACTACCGGATCTAGATCGTCAGAAGTTGAGGTCATGGGAGACAACGCCACATAATTGACATGTGGCGAGGGTGATACTGTCTGCATATAAGAACCACTTAGGGAGGTAACCCAGTGGGGGCCGATGAATGAAAGTTGATCAATAGTCACAATTCTTCCATCGTGAGGGAAAGATATCACACGGAAAATGGTGGATACAAGAGCTTTCATAGCATAGACATAATCCCGCCCAAGGAGTAAAGATAAATCCAAGGGGTATTGAACTACCATGACATCAATAAAGACAGTTTTCCCTACCAAAGTTATAGGAAACTGAGGAAGGATCCCTATAGGTTGACTAGTTCTTCTGTTAAAAGCTAACAGATTCTGTGTAATTGGTGCAAGCTACAGACAACCCAAAGCATACCAAGCAACAGAAGACAAAATACTAATGGACGCACCTTCATCTATCAGCGTTTGAGGAACGTCCCGACCACAAACCTGTACTGTAATCTAGAAAGGAATGTGAGAGGGAAGACGAGGTCTAGTTAGCGCACCCCAATAAAAAAGGATGGTCTCATTACTTGGAGGGGGTTTCGCAGGAGAAGGAGGAATGCCCCCCGGCATGGTAGAGTCTATATTAATGAGAACAACATGGGCAGTATCAGGTTTACTCGCCAGAGGGAGAGTAGGATCGACCGATGATTGGATCAGATCAACCAATGGTGGACTTGGATAGACCACTTTAGCACTCTTTAGAGGAAGAGTGGGACTGATCGAGGAAGGGACTGGATCAATCACTTTGACATTCCTCAATGGGGGAATGGGATCGACTGATGGAGAAACTGGATCAACCATTTTGGAACTCTTCAGAGGAAGAGCGGGACTGATCGAGGAAGGGGCTGGATCAATCACTTTGACATTCCGTAATGGAGGAATGGGATCGACCGATGACAGAACCAAATAGACCACTTGAGTTTCATTCTCCAAGGGAAGAATGGGGTCGATGGGTGGAAATGGATCAACCACTTTGGTGTCACTCTCTAACAGGAGAGTGAGATTGACCGAGGATGAAAATAGATCGACCAATTTGGTGTCACACTTTTGATGAAGAGCGGGGCTTATCGATGACAGAACTGGATCAGCTACTTGGGTTCGTGGTTCAATCGAGGAGGAAACTAGATTGACCACCTGATCAACCAGACTGAATGGAGATGGACCCAGATTGACCAGTCCATCAACCAATGATGGATCAGAGGAAAGCTTACGATAACCTTTTGGAATTTGAAGTTTTTCCAAAAGAGAAGAAGCCTCGTCCATGAGAGGACAAAGGTGAGAGTAATGATTGCCTTTACATAACATGCAAGGGAACTTGACAGTTTTCTTCTTCTTACCAACCTGAACATCACTAGTTGACAGGGCATCATCGCCATGACCGACAGAGGCCGATGACATGGAGGACCACATTTCTAAGACCTGGGTAAGACCGGGGAAATCCCTCAGAAAGTGGTCACCCTTACAAAGGCTGCAAGGGAATTTGGGTTTCAGATTCTTCATTTTAATCTTGTTGACCTCATCAACACTCCCAGTACTACTAACAGTAACTTGTTTCTTAGAGCCAACATCTGATGTTGTTGGGGCCTTGGTCCTTTTCGGGTTCTTCTTCTTCTTCTCTTTTTGTTTCTTCTTCTTCTGATCAACCTGGCTACTTGCTTTAGAGCTTTCACTACGTGAAGAAGGAGAAATGGAAGGAGACTTAATGGGCGAAGAAGGTGAAAAGTTGACATGAGGTTGATGTGTGTGTGGTGTACCGACATCCAAATTATTAGGTTCAACTGAAACATTGGGAGGATTCGGGATCACCGGAGTGGGGAACAACCAAATTGGTAATCCGATAGTGAGTCCTGGAAGACTCAGTGTGGCAACACATGGAGGACCAAAGTTTCCAAACAAAGGAAAGGTATAAGGTTCCCCAGGAACAGGGGTTCCTCCATTGGTACTCCCAAGATTCGATGCCATTAACACTGACTCGACCTAAGGCCCACTAAGTAACAAACAACACACGCTAAGAATCTAAGAAGCAAACAATCAAACAAACCTTCCTATGATGAAACCACTAATTGGTGATGAAATCCAACATTGTGAGATCAAAATAGGAAGGGGCGGGGATAGAGCGGGTGGATCAGTTACGTTGGCGACCTGCTTAATGGACTTACGCCTTAGTGCAAGCTTCCATGCAGTAATTTTGGATTTACCCTCCAAGGAGCCCGAGTGAGTTTGACCAACGTCTGTTCCAGGTACAGTGAGACTTCCCTTCACCGTCACCTTGTGTAAGACCCTAAAGATTATGGCCACTAAGGTTACCAATTCGCAGTCATCCCCTGGGCAGGAACAGTCGATAGTCTGATCCGAACGTACAGGTAGGGTATCGAGCCTGAAATCAACTAAAAGGATTCCACACAGTAATTGTGGATTTACCTCAAAGTGATCCCCATAATACGATCTGACCACCACAATCAGTTAAACCACGGAGGGTTAGTCTTCGTAGCTCACCCGAATGTGACCTCATGCGTAACCCCTGTGTGAGAGGGGGAGGGGTTCCCAGGCAGAATTATACGATAATTGGATTTTACTCTCCCTACCGCAAGATACTAAGTTTGTTTGATAGCTTTGGAAAGTTATCACTTTCAACCTATTCCAAAGCCCCACACCTTAAACTAATGTAGGTTTGCTAACAAAGATGTAAAAAATCTGATAAATTTTAGTTAAGCGTTGATTTTAATGGCTGTTGTTTACTCAGAGGGTGTACGAAAGTGAAACTGATGGAATGACGACTCAATTCCCAAAAATATGCATGAAATATGATAAGCAATCATTTCTTTTCAATGAATACCTATTTAAGGGAAAGAAGAGTCGTTTTCACTATCAAACACTTGATAAGGAATGCCCTCAATCAATTTTGTTTTCAATCAAATCCAATATGATGCTACAACATTTCAGAAATGCAAACTAATCATTAAGATGTACTTTTTATTGTTTGTATATGGATAATGATTAATCCAAAACAATGCTCGTCTTGCTAATTATTTTTTTAGATCAATGAAAATCATACCAACACAAGCAAGAATCGTACAAACAATACACCCTCTCGTTGTGATCAAAACAAGAAGCGAAAGAAAAGAAACAATCAAAGAGAAATCAAAAACTTCACACCAAAAGAAATGTCGAAGAACATTGATCTTAACTAAAACCAAATGAAGAGATCTGTAGGCTTTTGATGACCTTCACCAGAGTTTTTCATCCAGTCAAAAAGGAGAGAAAGGCAACGCAGGGTTTCAAGCTCCAAAAGGAAGAAAAACTCAACAACAATAGTGAAGAAGGCTACAAAATCCAAACAGCAAGATGTTTGTTCTCCAAGAAAAAGACAGATGTCAAAGCTGGAAAGAAGAAGGATTGACTCACAAGGTTACCCAGCAAAAGAGACACAGAGGATAAACCCTGAAAAAGACAATTTTGGAAGGTTTGTTGGCCAAAGGAGGGCTAGCGCTCTGTTGTCAAGGACAAAGAGAATTATAGCACTCTGTGTAAGGCACTAAGGAAGCATTAGCGCTCTGTTAACACAGAGACAGGGGCGCCAGGTTCAGACAGCTCCTAAAAGTGTCAAAAAAATCCAAAAATTGTAATTCAATCTCGACAATTAGGCTAAGTGTGATGGGGTAGGGAGCCAATCAATTCATGAAACCAATCAAAAGAGGAGTGAACCAGGTCTGAAACAATCAAGGGATAGAACAAGGTCAATGAGGAGAAATCGAAACAAGAAGTTTCGATTTGAGGCTATATCCCCAGTGGAGTCGCCAGTTTCTGTTGTAGGAAAATCTCCCTGCGGACAGGTAGATGACCTCAAAGAGCTTGACCTTAACTCTAAGACAAAAAATGCTTAACATGGACACTGAATTCCTTTCAAATCTACACAAACTAACACATGATAAGGAAGGAGAAACAAAAGTACCTCTTTATCGATGTTTGTCCCTGCACGCTCCAAGCTGAGCTTCGATCCTTTGCTCCTCGCTGAATCCTGTAGACAAACAAGATATGACCACTCCCTACTCTATTGATATTATCTTGAAAACAGATCTATCTATCAATGATAAGTTCATGTAACATCAGACACAAACTAGAAAGAAACAGGCCAAGCATGTCATATTAATGAGAATAATGACAACAATACTTACAATCGTAGATGCGAATGTGACAGCTTCGTCAAGTCCCCTTCGTCTAACCCTTGCTCGAAAGATCCACAACCTGGATGGCAGCAACTTCACTGATCACTCTCCTTTGGCTGACTGTGTGTTTCCTATGATATCATAGGTTTCATGCTAGCAATTCTCCCCCCCAATCAGCTCTGTTCTAGCACCACTTATGAGATCATAAGTTTGGTGTGATTCTCCATTTCCAATCCTCTTTCACCATTAGAAATCTTTCTTATATAGCCTTGGAGAGGCTTCAACCACTTGAGATATCCTTGGGGAAGTTGAGGATTTTCCTCTTTCAGTTGAGGATCTTCCCTAAGATCATGGATGGACTAGGGATTCGAATCCAACTACCTTCCAAGAATGAAAATATGCTTCCCCCATTCATCTCAACAGCTTAACAACTGCCTAGAATAGGTAGCGCTCCCTCAAAAGGGCCATCAGATCATTGTAGCACTCCCTAGTAGGCTTTAGGGGGGCACCAACGCTCTCAAAATCTATAACACTCCCTCAAAAGGGCCAGGGGAGCTTTATAACGCTCCTTGACAATGTAAGGGGGAGCGTCGGCGCTCGAGAAGAGGTATAGGGGAGTGCTCTCCTCCAAAACTCAGTTTTTTGGGTGCTTTCAGATGGCAAAAGGTTTGCAAGCCTGCTGACTCATTTCTCCTCTTCCAAATCAAATGTTTGAGGTGTTTCAAGTGTCTTTCTCATGTCGTTATAGGCATGACATAGGCATCATGGCAGCATGTTTTCTCCGACACTTGCAACACTTGTGAGAAAGATGCGACACCTGCGACCTTGTGAGCAACATGTGACACTTGCGACCTTGTGAGCAACATGCGACACTTACGACACTTGCGACACTATCGAAGTGAGTAATTTTGATGTGTAACAATCTGATGGCCCTTATTTATGACTTACTCTTTCCTTTCACTCAACTTGATCCAATAGTCGAGAATGATCCCATAGTAGATAAATGATCAGGGATGATTGTGGGGTCCCAACTAGCATGACGTTTAAAAATATTGTTGAGCTATGCAATGGAAACTTCTCATTGGTAGCGTAACTCATGCCAAGCATACATTTATTGGCGGGCAACGATCGATGGTCTAGACTAATTTTAGGATGGGAATTAACGCATTGTTTAATTCTCCCTTCATGCTCCACAATCAATCTGTGCCCTTGATATGGCGCTTGCATATCCAACAGTCACCAATTGATCTGATCGTTGACTATTCCTCCAATGGGCCTTCTCTTGTAACTCCCAGATCTGATGGTCCAGATATAATTCTTCAAAGCCCTAACTTCACCTCGATCTAATGATCTTTCTTCAGATCTGTTCATCATTATTTCTCCTGAGCCTTTTAATACCTTTTTCTTCGTTACTTATTTTTTACATGGATTCTTTGCATGCTACCTCTCTTGATATTTAGATTGGATTCCTCTGCACCTCGTGTTATGTCTTCTATGAGACTACTCCTTAAAACTATCTCAATGAGCAAGATTCTTTCTTGAATACTTTGGAGTTTTCCTATGGGGATTTCAATCCCGATGGAATTCTACAATGCACTCTTCCTTCTGAGATTTGATTAATGTCCTTGATTCTAAGATTGAATCTCTGCATACTATTTTACATTTTCATTCTCTGCATATTGTTTGACATTTTCATTCTCTGCTAACTGTTGTACTATTGACATCAATGAAAATTCATTAAAACAACTTATTATCACATCATAATGACGACGACTGTTGACATAAATGAAAACATATCAAAGAAAATATGTCCAACACCAATGTGGATTTCAACTGTTGCGCTAAGGTTGGTGGTGGCAAGTTAACAATCACCACTATCTTTGGAGGTTCAACTAACAATCTTTGTTTACACACCACATGGCCCAATAATATTCCAAAAGGTGCACAAAATACACATTTATTCAAATTCAACAAGATCAGGTACCTCCTACACCTATCCAACATTAAGCACAATGTTTCAACACGATATTTCAATAGACTAAATATTGTCAAATAATCTAAGTACACTTCTAAGAATTTATGAATGAATTATTTGAAAACTGCAACACCTATTCTAGAAAGTATTATTGGTGCATTCTCTTATCACCCCATAAATTATGGGAATCAATTGATGACTTGGATATTATCTGTATCTAGTGATTTTGTTGACAAATGATGTTTCATTCTTCAAATAATTTGTAAAAAGAAAAAGAAAAAAGAAAAAGAAAAGAAAAAAGAAAAAGTAAAGTAAAAGAGGGCATAAAAGAATTGAAAAGAAAAGCCCCATGCAATAATAGTAACTTGGCCATACCTTTCAAGCATGGCCAAGTTCTTTTTAAATTTAATGTTGCTAGGTTAGTGAATAAATCTGACCAGACTGT
>ML828580.1:53687-80497 GCA_009831015.1 Picea engelmannii | reverse complement strand
ACTGTCTCCAAAAGAGTGATTTTGAGAGATTGACAAGTGTAACTTTCTTCATGAAAATGATCTTAAAGAAGAGCTAGATCTTCTATCACCATGTCATTATCATGTCATCATCTTGATAACCAAAAATGAGGATAACACCTAGAAAGATCATAACTGACAATGCAACTGCCTTTCGGTCGAAGAAACTCATAGATTTCTGCAAACGGTACCACATTGGTTTGGGGCATTCCACAGCCTACTACCCTTATGGGAATGGGTTGGCGGAGTCTTCAAACAAAACTTTGGTAAATATCATCAAGAAAACATTGCAGGAAAACAAAAAATCACGGCACGATAAGTTGGTATTTTCTTTATGGGCAGATAGACTGACCACCAAAAGGTCAATTAGTATGTCACCTTACCAGCTGGTCTATGGTACAGAGGAATTTTTTCCTACTTCTCTAGGAGTCCCTGTTATGAAATTACTTCAAGAGGTGCAATCTGAGCCAAACGATTCATAGAGAAGAATCAACCAGATGATCCATTTGCAATAGACTAGAGAAGAAGTGTTCAACAAAACACAGGTCGTCCAAGAAAACATCAAGAAAATCTTTGACAAACGAACCAAGGAGGACGATTTTGAGATAGGAGATCTGGTGTTGAGGTGGGATGCCAGGAATGAGGACAAGGGAAAGCATGGGAAATTTGACCATCTGTGGACAGGGCCATATATGATCCAAGCTTTTAGAGGAAACAATGCCTTTTTGTTAAACAATGTTGATGGGTCAGATCTGCCAGGAGCACCAGTGAATGGCAGGATGTTGAAACATTATGTACCACCTCAGTAGAAGATTTGAGTTTTTCACTCTCCACTGTACATACCATTTTAATTTTCATTTATTACTCGCATTTTTCTGAGCGTGGGTCATTAATCAGTTGGTTGAAGCTCGAAGAGAAGGCCCTAAGCTGTTGATCACTGTTTTTCTATTTTTGAGAATAAAACCAATGAAGGCTACTAGACAGATTTGTTCAGAATGACAGGAACCAGGATTCTTGGCACTTAATAGGGCAAGTACCATCCCCAGGTGAAGCCGCTGTTATCACCCCATAAATTATGGGAATCAATTGATGACTTGGATATTATCTGTATCTAGTGATTTTGTTGACAAATGATGTTTCATTCTTCAAATAATTTGTAAAAAGAAAAGGAAAAAAGAAAAAGAAAAGTAAAAGAGGGCATAAAAGAATTGAAAAGAAAAGCCCCATGCAATAATAGTAACTTGGCCATACCTTTCAAGCATGGCCAAGTTCTTTTTAAATTTAATGTTGCTAGGTTAGTAAATAAATCTGACCAGACTGTCTAATCTTGGTTAGATAGCCCTTAGGTTAGAGTAGTGAATAAATCTGACCAGACTGTCTAATCCTGGTCAGATAGCCCTTAGGTAGAGTAATTTCTTAACCCAACAGTTTAATCTGGGTTAATTGTCCTAGGAAGATAGGTTAGCATGTAGGTCAGTTGCTTTATTGTTCAAAGTCCATTAAAACTAGCTTGAAATCAAGATTACACCATGTTCCAAATGCTTAAAAAATAGTCGTTCAAAGTCCCATGGTGGTGTTCCTTTGTAAAATTGAAGAAAAACCCATGAAATGACTTTTATCCTAAGTTTTCCCAAGTGCATACGTCATTCGCTCCTGATCTATGTTTCTTGCACTTATCAATGGTCTCGATCACAACGCTAAGATCTATGGCTCACAGCACATTCCGGACCCCCCCGACCATTCTTCTTTTAACCAGGGGGGTCCGGAATCGGTAATAACATGAGTGCACATCTAGACGGCCTAGAATAGAGTGCTTAAATCAACGGTCTACAATGGATTCCGGACCCCCCCGTCCATTCTACCTTTAATGGAGGGGGGGGTCCAGAATGAGTATTAAGGAGCACACTAAGATCTACGGCCAGGAAACAAGCGCGCAGATCAATGGATCACAATGGATTCCGGACCCCTCTGGTGTTCTTCTTTTAACCGAGGGGGGGGGGTCCGGAATGGATATTCCCTCCGGTGGGCCCCTGGTCATGCGTAGTGTCAGCTTATTGGCCCCCAAGCCACATCCCACACATGCTATCTGACAGCCCCATCACTCATGGACGTCATCCTCCACTAAGTCCACTTGTCCCACTTGTTCCTGGGGTCGTGTCTCATCCCATAACTGTTGTCAGTCCCCACTGTCAGTCCTTTATCCTTTTCACTCATGACTAGCCCCTTAGGGTGACTTTCACTTCCCATCACCTCCAATCCCTAGCAACCACGTCAACCATCCATATGTTTCGGTCACCGTCACCTGCCATATCACCCCAAGTGGCATGTTGTTCATTACTTACTGGATAACATACCCGTTGTCATGCTGACCATTTTCCCGTGTCCAACCGACCCCAATTTTAAATAAAACTGTCGTTTTCCCTCTTCATTCACTATTCGTCCATTGCACCAGAAATTTTTACTCTTATGCCTCCATTGCTTCTCCGCCACCTTCATCCACAGTCATTTTACCCCACTAACATCATGTTTATTGCAGGTACTGTTGCTGAAATGGTGTCAAAGCCAAGACAAATGGAAGGGGAAGAGAATCCTCTTCTTCCTCCTCTTGTCGACCTGGACAAAATCCCCTTGGTCGATAAAGATCGATTGATCACAGATACCGTTTGCGACTTCGATTTTTCGGACCTCCAGTCGTGGCTACGAGCGGTGTTCTTGGACTAGAGCGATGACATTGGACTCTGGGAGTCCAATTTGTCGCTGTACCTTTTCCCCTAGATACATCACTTTCCTGAATTTGCGCTGAAATGCTAAGCCCATTATATTCCTGACCAGAGGGCCATCATTTCATCATCTAGAGACGTCCTCTTTTTCATCACTCCCAAAGACATTGACCAGATCATGCAAATTCCCCATGCTGAATCTACGTCCCCTTTCAATTTAGAAATCCTCACGGAGTTATATCAGAAAATGACCTTTCCCCAGAGAGCTCATATATTCAAGATTTTCTTCCCCACTTCCGCTCAATTCCCTTCCACAAATCCCCCTTACCCTTCATCCATGTTCTCCACCAAAGGAAACCAAATCATTTCTTCCCTTTGTGCCCTGCTTGGTTATTATTCTGACCAATGGGTAGACAAGCCCATCCTGGGTTTTCTATCCATTTTCTCAAACGATGAAAAGCCCACAACTCAGTTCAATTACAACACCTTTTTGGCCAATAGTATTCATGAACAGTTCGTGAATTTTGGCACAGAGGGGATGTTCATATATTCTTCTATACTGGCATACATGTTCATTTATTTTCAAGACGACAAATTCAGTTTCTCCATGCAGAAGATGGACGCAGACGGAAGGCCCCAGCCAGTCACAGCATGGACTTCTCTTCTGAAGCATAACTCCACAGAGTATAGCTTCAAGGTTTCCATCGATCTATTCTATCACCCGGTGGTAAGCATGCTGAGCGGCAGGCCTGAAACACGTATAAATGAAGAGGTCCAGATAATTCTACATCTCTTGGACAATGCAAAGACAGGAGACTGGTTCCTGTATCATAATCATACTGAGATCAGAGTTTTCGGGTGCGAATTGGCACCCTACAAGCTGCCAAGATATGTACTGGTAATAATTTTTGCATTAGAATATATTAGGAAAATAATGAATTCAGATGACATTCATTTTGTTTCCCTGAATAAGAAGCAGCAATTGAGAATCAAGGGGCAGATTGGTTCTTTCATCTGCAATAGTCGAGGCATAGGAGAAGAAGCGGATAGAATGTTGAAGGAGATGAAATTCTTTACGAGTTTCACATGGAACTATGATCCATGCAGGATCATTTCAGAAATGAGGGTGAAAAATAAGACTGTCTCGTATGCTCATGAGCCCAATCCAGAGATCGAAAAATTTGCAAATCAAATAGTATGGTTGCCTGACACCTTAGTCGAAATGGAACACCAAGCTGAAGTGGAACAGCAGGTGCCCTCGACGAGTGTGACACCCACTACCACACCTCAGGTCCCCAAGGAGAAGAGGCCCCGAAAAGAGTCGTCTCCCCCTGTAACAGAGGTGTCTTTATAGGAGTTCAAGATGCACACCAAGAGGCCAAAGACAGCTTCAACGCCTGGTGTGACAGTAGAACAAGAAGTCCCACCTACCAAAGTAGCCACCACAAGGGTCAAACCGGTCATTCCACCTCTCGGTTTGAGCCAGCATAAGGAAATCACAACAGCAATACCGAAGAAATCCACAGATTCTCCCCTGGATACCCAGCAAAGCAAGACTGGGCCCAAGTTGGGCATTTTTGAAAAGTATGATTTGATCAAGAAGAAAAACCAGACCCTCACTAGCAGTACTTATGCCCAGTTTCGGAAGAAGTCATCCACAGCTCAGCATAGGCTTCTTTTGGCATTTGACATAGAAAAGGGTAGGATGCACATGGATTACCTTCAAGCACAGGTACTGGATCCCAAGGTGATCTCAGATTACAAAAGGGCCACCTTCGAATTCCAAGCGAAGGACATGCATCCAACAGATCAGATGGATCTGCACAAACAAACAGGGGAGATGGTTTTTCACACATTGGCACACACTTCAGCTTCTGCAGCAAAATTTCAGGTATCATTGAACAATGCTCAGACTCAACTCAAGCTGGAGAAAATATCATCTTTCACAAAAGACAATAGAATCAAGACGTTGGAAGAGTTGGTCCTCAAGATCGGCTATGACCCTGCAAACGTCAAAGCTGCAGAAGAGATGATTAAGAAGAAAAATGCATACATCGCATCCTTAAGAAAACAGCTAAAGCTCCCTCCCACAGAGGACTCACAGGAGAAAGAGATAGCAGAGAAAGAAGGTGAGAAGGATGAGATGCTAAAGTTGCTCATGGAGCAAAATGCTCAGCTCAAAGAGATGGAGGCAGAGATGGAAAGATTACTGAAAGAAAAAGAATAGATGAAACCAATGGAAGTAATTCCATTGAATTTTATTCCTATCTTAGGAGCAGGCACCGCGACAGTGACAACAATCCCCTCTGCAACACCAATGTCACTACCAGAAGGAACAGCAGACCTTGCCAAGTCCATGGAGAAAATGAACCTGCAAGAGACAGAAATCAGCAGGCTTAAGAAAGAAGTGGAGAACCTCCAAGATCTCAAAATTTCCTTTCAGACAAGCCTATCCAAAGAAAAGTAGGTAACAGAGCATCTCAGGAAGGAGTTGCAGCAGCTCCAAAAGCAAAAAATGGAAGGGAAGACTTTGGTTGAGGTCAAAGAGATCGTATGGACAGACATCACCAAATCCATCAATGAAATCTGGCCAATGATTCAAATCATGTTTGAACAAAATGAGTTACTCCAGAGGAGCAAACAGGCCGTTGAGAAAATCAGAGTGGAGCTGGGAGACATGCCAGCACAAGCAAATGAGATCATCAGGTTCCTAAATTCCAAGACCAGAGAGGAACTTGAAGAATTAAAAATCGAGGATAGAACAGAGACTATACTTGAGGTAAAAAGGGTTTTAACCAAGAGAAGTCTAATTCTTCATCTTGAGGAAAAGGTTCAAGTCATGGATCAAGGAGTACAGAAGTTCTTCAATAAGATTGATGCTCTCCAAAAGAAAGGCCTACCTGGTCTGAAGGTCATTAATGACAAACTAATGACACTCCCTGATTACAAGAAGAGATTGGCTGAAGTGTCTAAGGACAGTTCCAAGTTTGCAGGGATTCAAGGGAGCATCACAGACAAAGCATTCATGGATGTCCTGCAGTTGGATATTAGTATCCAACACGAGATTCGATACATATTCCTCATTAAGCCTACATTTGCTAAGTATACAGACATGGATGAAGTTTATCGGAGATTACTTAAAGTCACAGTGCCATGTCATCTCAGATGGGAAGAACTTTGTGATCTACTAGATTAGTAGATGAGCTGTCACTATCCAGTCACCTATCCAGTCAGAAGAGGTTGTGAAGGCACCTCGCCAACGGCCTACCCCAAAAATTCCTCATGCAGTTGTACTGAGTCATCAAACAGTTTTTGATTAGTTAAAGTTGTTAGACTAAAAATAGAATGAGCACGTCCTGATCAGTTATGACAGGAACGTCTGTAATTTGAATTATAAATACTTCAACTCTGGAAGTATTGAGGGTTGTTGATTCTCACACCCTGACGCTATCAAGCTGTAAATATTTTTGAAGAGATCTGCCATTAATAAAGAGGAAGCACTTTTACAGGATTCTTGCGTGTATTCACTGGTGATGTTTTTCTCTTAGTCGAATGTTTTCCTTGCTTAGTGATCATAATGTTTTCTGAAACTAATCTTTCAAAGTAACGTATGTTGCAGGATTTATCTTAGATACCCTGTTTCCGACTTTAAAGGTTTTAATGTTTATCTTCTAAGGTTTTCAATTAAGGAATTCTTAACTGCTTCTTAGTTGAATGATCTTTCTCATCTTTTCTTCCGTCCATCATTTAAATTATTAAAGATCCAGTGAGTATATTATCTCTCCCTGTCGAAGTATTTCTTTTATGTTTATGGTTTGTATCTCACGTTTATTTTAACACAGACCCCATAGCCCAATGGATGTGTAGACTGTCTCGACCAATTCAAAAACATTTTTACAACAAACCTACCTGTTTCTATACCTAGCCTAACATCTGAAATTAAAAACAAAGATAAATCATATAGAGAGATCCCTCTCTGAAGCTGGAAGGGCTAGATTCCCAGCTTTAAAAGCGGTTGGATAAAGTTACCTTTGTAGATTTCTTCTGTATCAACCTCTAGGAAATTTACCAAGTGCTAACACATTCTTCAAACCAAATGGAATAACTGTGTACTAGAAACAACCCCATTTTGTTGTAAAAGTGGTATTATATCGGTCTTGTTGCGCAATATTGATATGGTGATATCATGATAATCCATCTGTAAAGGAGTAATCCTCCCGACCTCCTACATTTTCTAGAACTTCATTTGTAAATAGTGTAGGAAACGGGTCATGTAAACAAGCATCATTAAACTTTCCTAGATCTACACATGTCCTTATTCCTCCCATATTATTTTCTTTGACTACCATTGGACTGATCCATTTAGATCCTTCAACAAGTTCTATGATTCCGGATTCTAACATTTTGTCTTTCTCTGATTTTACCTTCTTCTTATATGCGAGGTTCATTCTATATGGTCTCTACTTCAAATGTTTGGCATTTGAATTCAACAGAATATTCATCTCTCCTAACTCCCCAACAATTCCTTTCATCTCTAAGAATGTAGTTGGAAAAATGCCTTTATACTCGTGCAACAAATCAATAATCTTCTTGATTGTCACATCGCTCTAGTAGTCTCCTACATTGGGAAATTTAGGATTTTCTTCTGTACCAATGTTCACTTTACATTATATCAACATCTTTGCATATATAGTTGACTCAAGATACGGTCCTTCTAATACACGTTCCCATTTAATTTATGGTATCTACAAATTCCTTGGGTATTAATCCTCTTAGTATTCTTCAACAACATTATAATAGTGCAAGACGTCTTCAAATGTTGCAATAAATCTAGGTGTATTGTACATCGAGCCTTTTGTTGCAAAAATATTGTTCTTGATAAGATTCAAGGATGATTCAATTAATGGATTATTATTTTCAACACTGAACATTATCTTGAAGTTCCTGGTCAACTCTTCCTAATCTCCTATCCCTCTGCGCACTTCTAGTTCTAGGTACCAATTCTTAGAGATTTCTATAGCAAGAAAACCCCTCTACAGACTACATCAGGGTTATAAAATGTAGGCAGAGCTAACCATCTAAGGTATCCGACGTTATCTCACAATCATACATAAAAAACAAAGTACAGGGATCCGGTAGGCATACCTTAAACTCTGCGTCCGGTGTCGATCCCTTTATGCTCGGTTGTTTCCTGATTGCAAGTCTCCTCCCAAGGCTGACATACATTCACAAAATGACAAACAAGAAACTACAAGAATGCATTCTATGTATGGATTAGTGGGTTAGACATCATAACCAAGAAATGTAATCAAATCATAAATATTTAAGACGTCATTTGGCAGGATGGAAAAAGTACTTTGTTATATTAATCTAAAAAAAAACGTTTACAACATGAGATTGACACTGCTGCTCGAACTTGGTCTTGGTATCCTCTTCACCATGAACCAACTTCTTCCACATGTTCTTCTCCTCTTCAGTTCTCTCTAGGTAAATGGCAAGGATTTGCAAAGGAGGAAGATGGCGTTCTGGCTCAAACTCACAATGTGGTTGAAAAATATTGGGGCAATGGGGGAATATTGAAATGGGCATAGTTTCTATGCTCTCGTGATTATTATTTGGAATGGGGCCCCAACACCTTATTTTATAGGCCAAAAGAGATAGTAATGGTTGAGGTGACTAACTATGGGCAGTTAAACGGTTAAGTAACGACCCAGAAACCTGTATCCATATTCAATTTTCATTTTTCATGATTTTTTGTGAGTGTATGTGAGCTATAGTGGTGCAGCAAGCGTGTGTACGTGGGCAGTAGTGGTGTAGGGCATGTACACCTTCAAAACAAAGATTTTTAGAAGAGTTGTTCAGTGATGGCTTGGAAAATATAGCAAGGAAGATGGCTTGATGCCAAGTATGCATGTCTGGTGCAATTTAGGGTTATAACAGATTCCCCCCAATGTGTGAGTTCATAAGAGCATCTGATGGCTGAAATACATTAAAAATATTCACCAATGTACGGAGCGAGTGATCCCGGGGACCAGAGTTAAGGAGGTGCCATCTACAAAATAATAATTTGTCTCACCGAGGCAGGCATACCCATGCTTGGGATGAAATAAAATCATGGCTGCCAATCAAATACACTACAGATCCATGTCATATAACTATATAAAGTGTCACCGTGAGCAGTATTCAGTGGATCTACATATCAAAATCAAAAGATATACATATATAATATCCATATTCAAGAATCCAATGATGCCTGATGGATGTAGATGAGGTCTTCAGAGCTCGAGCAACAACTTCAAAATCTTCAAAACTCAGGTAGGAGTGTAATAAAAGTGTACCACTTCACTACCCAGAGGTCTTCGATGGCTCATCGGGGTCTTCGACGGCTCATCGGGAACAAACAAGAAGATATCGATGATCAGGCATAGAACTTCATTGATTTCGAACAAGGACTTGATTGGTATTTTGAGGTGGTCGAGCATGAGAACAAGAGACAAACTACAAAAGGGCCGACTCAAGTTTAGTAAAAATTCCCTTGGACGAAAGCATGACAAAAGATGAGACTTAGGTAGCATGTCATTGACATGAGTTCACGATGTAGGAGGCAACGCGAACTCTCCAAATGTTTGGAAGGATAACCAAATGGAGGAGGAAACAACTCTATGTAGCGAGAACAACTTCCTAAGGTCATATTGAATCCTAGGGCTTGACGAACAAATGGAAGGATGTGCTTTGTCCAAGGGAGACTCATTGTGTTGTTAACAAAAAGAAAATACTTTTCCCTTCCTCTTTTTTGGGGTATATTTTATTTTTTTGTCTTTTTCAATAATTTTGGGAATCTTTGAAAAAGAATCAAAGAATGCTACGTTACAAAGAAGGATCGAGTGTCGCATACATACTAGTTCCAAGCGCAAGGAACACACTAATGCTTAGAGCAAGGGGACATATACAGGAAAAGGACACTCGGGAAAAATCCTGCATGGGTCAAGGTGTCAAGACATAGAGGAAAAGTGCTAAGCTTGTGTATAAGGCATGCTTCAAATGGTTCAGTTGAGAGAAACATGGAGTTGTCATTAGGTCAAATATGTAGGGACACAAATGTGATTAATAAGACATAAGGATAACGCCCTTCGATGTAATTTTAACGAGCCCATAGAAGGTAATTTTGGTTGCTTTTCATTTTTAGCGAGTCTGAAAAAGTGTAAAAGGAGACTCTACTGGGGTACCTTTTTCGAAGGTAGTCTAGTCGGCTCGAAAAAGGGGTAAACTAGCACCGAACAAACGTCTATTCAAAATCATTTTAATGAATGTGACAAAGACAATATCACTCGACAATCTTTTCATATTTAAGGAGTCTGCAAAGAGCTTAAATATGGACTCCGTAAGGGGTTCTCTTCTTGATCAATTTAACGAGTGTGAAGAGACAAGGTCACTCGACAATCTTTTAAATTTTACGGAGTCTGAAAATAGATTAACTATGGACTCCATGGGGGTTCCTTTTCCATAAATTTAGTCCCTCGGGCCCGAAAAAGGGTTAAACTTATACCTCAGAATACTCTTCTAGTGAATCAAAGTTCCTAGAGTATACCTGTGTTCATACATTTGACCATCTAGACCGAAAAAGGGGTAAACTACGTCAGACGAACGTTCCTTCGAATTTTAGTTTGGCGAGCATGAAGCGCAACAAGATCGCTCGACAATATTTTCATGTTTAGAGGGTCTGAAAAGGGCTTAAAAGAAGACCCGTTGTTTTTGGGAGTCATGAGGGTGAGTTCAAAAGTGATAATGAATCATGCAAGTGAGGCTCAAACTCATAATTAGGAACAACTAACAAGGACTCTTGAGCCTATGATCATTAACAATGGCATGGACAACAAAATGCAACTAGGATCTAACTAGGGCATCCATGTGAAGGTAGGCTCTACCACTAAATTACAACACTTCTAGAGTAGGAGTGAGGGTTCCGTGTCACAATTTGGTGGGATCGATCCTATGGCAAAGAGAAAAAAGACAATGAGGTGCAACAAGTGGAGGTGGAATCCTATCTTACATGCACAAAGTTGGAAAAATGACTTTTTACCAAAAGATCTTTAAAAATGACCCAAATCTCAAACAATTTCCCAAATACCCAAAGTAACACTTATCATAACATCCCCCAAGAAACTCAAGAACCATAGTAAACGATTTTCAATATAGAAAAAATGACAAAAGGGTTCAAAAAATGACAAAAACGGGCCAAAAAGTATATAAATAGAATGTTCATAGCTCATTATCACCATTGTAAATTGAGAATTGACCAAAAGTCAAAAAACACCCCTTTGTCAAAAGAGTTGATTCTGGGAGCTTCAGTGGACGAAACGAACTTCCGCTTGGACCAAGTAAGTACAAACTAGCCCCTATTTCAATTCCATTCTTCATTTTTGCATTTATTTTTGTTTTTTTGGGGGGGCGATGACCTTTAAAGAGGCCAGACCTGCATGTACGCTGGCTTTCCAAGCACAACCCGCGTGTGCACACGGGAAAAGATAATTTTCCCACGTCCACACGCGACTGTCACCAAGATAGCCCGCATATACCCTCCAACAAGTGGTAAAAATAAAAAGGCAATAGTAAACTCTCCAAACTTTGGCATTTTGTAGGATGTATGTTCATTGGAGAGAGAGGGAGCATGAGGACATTGATTTTTTCGTCTCAGAGGACCCTGCTGCTATCGTTGTTTTATCACAATGAGGGTTTTTAAAGTTCTTCCAGTGTCCATTTATGAGGGCACAACCTAGGTTGTTGAATTCTTTGATAGATTACTGGCATCCTGACGCAGAGGCATTCATGCTTGAGGGGAAGTCGTTGACTCCAATGACTGAAGACATTTACTTCCTGACTGGTCTCTCAAGGAGAGGGTATCCAGTCAACTTGTGTGATTTTCCCCCCGAGCCTCACAACATTGAGGAGTTGATTGGACTCCATTGCGAGGATGGTACTGAGGAAGTAGGTTCTTAGGTGCCTATACATAAGATCAACAACATATCACTCAAAGTGATAGTTATACTCATTGGGAGGATCACTGGATCCACGGATTTGCATCGGGCCTCCCAGGTGCACATGCATTGTGTAGTACAGTTCTTAAATGAATCGATTTTCGACTGGAGTACAACCATTATGGATTACATGAAGAGACAACTAACAGAGTGTCGGATACGAGAGCACTGAAACCTTAGGTTTGGGACTTTTTTGTGTTCCTTTTTCTTCGAGAGGGTACCCAGTCTTAGTCCTCGAGAGACTATACGAGGGAAAGAGGCCTCTCTCCCAATGCTATGAATATGGGTGTATATGTTTCTACGACAGAGGGGAGGGAGGACCATTGAGGCCTTTGATGATAAATTATTTGACTGGTGGTCATGGAAGATTCCAACAATAGAGGACTACCCCTATGCCAGGATCAAATTTTCTAGGGATCCTAACATGCGTGTACCTCCCAGAGTGGAGTGAGGAGAGATGGGTAAGTTTTCTTTTCAAATTTATTTAATTTTAATGTCTTTTAATATGTATCATTTTTTTGTATATCAGAGTATCTGACACTTATGTATATGTTATGTATAGATGTGGGACCAGTGCGTCCAGCAGACTTCTCAAGGACTAGGCTGCATCCTCGACCAGAGGCAGGACCAACTGCAGCTGTCCGACTAACAACAATAGCGGGGGGGCCTCCAGCCAGAGAGGCTAAGAATGTATTGAGACGGGTAGAGAGGAAACTCATTGTCCTCACTCGTACAGTCCCTATGGTAGAGATTGAGGATCTCCCACCATCGATGCAACCTCATTTTGTTAGGGTGCCATGGACCTGGATCCAACTCTTCCGGCATTTGGTGAACGTCATCATTCACTATGGCATGGCCAACAGGCCCTGCCCCTAGCTAGGCTAGACTACTTACATGCTAAGGGAACCTTTTGTATATTTTTGAGGGAATAATCCCCGTCACTCTTATTGGACATATTTTTGAGGCGCTTGCGCCCACCCATGTACTCTAATATTATATATATATATATATATATATATGCATATTTACATATTTTTATGTCTTATGGATTACATCTATTTTACAAATGTATTTACATGTGCGTGTGTGTGATTTTCCTTACATGTGTGCAATATGCCAATCTAATACATGATTAGCTAGAGTATTTGTTATTTGATTCAATCTCCTAGGAACATGGATATATGTAATGTAATCAAAGCTTCGTTCCAAGAGACGTACCCTAAGGAACTATAATGTCCCCAAGGTTGAGCCCCATTGTAAATCATGTTTATGAATTGAATTGTAATTATGTTTTTTATAGGTTGGTGAGCCAAGTTAATATAAGCTGGTGGGCTTATGTGATTATTAGGCCAGAGAGCGTAAGTGTTGAAGGCCAAGAGCCTAATTTTGTACATGTATTTATGCACACTATTAATAAAAATATAAACATTGTCGTGTGCAGACTAACCACGATGAATGAGTGATGGGGGACTAAGATTCCACAGAGTGGGCAAGGGATTAGGGGCTGAAAGGTGGGAAGAGGGGCTAAGTGTTGAGACTAGGGGCTAAGCCTAAGGGCTTAAGCCTTGGGAATAATATTTTAATATTATTCCAAAAAGAATGTGAATAATCTGATTTATCCTAAGTTCTTTTGGAAGGAAAAGTAACTACCAAATGGATGGAACGCACACAGTTGCATGGGTGACAAGTGTCAACCCAGGTGCATGCAAATAAAGTGTCTGAGATCAGCCGTGTTGGGGGTTCCTCCACCATTTGACCCTCAACTGCCTGGGCGTGAACCCATCCGACCTCTAGAATATCCTCGTGCATCTTCTGAACCGTATATCCCGTCCGACCCCTGCAAGAGACCTCGTGCCATTCTGAAACTGGGGGCGAAGTCTATGTGTTGATTTCAGGGATAGCTTGTGTTGATTTTTGGAAAAGTTGATGCATCCTCTGTCTAAGAAAATCGAGCCTGTGTGTGGAGTCTCTATCCCAAATCCATAACCATGAGACCATCCTATCATTGTTGAGCCTATTTGGAAAGCCCGTGTCTATTTTCCCCATTGGCTGTTGTGATCACGCAGTGCTGGACTGCATGTGTCTTGTTGGCCAGTTTGTACAACACTCTCTCTAGGTGAGAGAGGTGGTTGAAGTTGGAAGAATACGTGAGAGAACTCCTAGAAAGAACCCTGTAACTTCCATAGAGCTCGGAGATTTTCGGTCCGGTTTGTTGCTGAAACTCAAGGCAAGGGAGGTTAGTAGCCGAAGGACTGTCTAGGTGACAGAGAAGGTGTATACTCCTGGGATGGAATAGGCATGTGGGGAAGGAGAGTCTATGGCAGTGAGTATGAGTGGTTCTTGGGAGAAAATTCCTTCCTTGTGACTGTGTGTTTTCCCTGTAACCTCAGCCTAGCCTAGGATTCCTTTCCTTGGGGGTGGAGCTTAGTCTCAGCTCGCGGGTGACCCACTTTTGAGCTTGATGAGCAGTGTGGTCTAAGGCTAGGAGGTTCGTGGAAGGCCTGCACTTGGTTGGTGGAATTACCACCGTTTCAAAGATAAGTACCAGATGATGTTTTAATTACTTTTTTGCATGTCTGTGTATTTATATTTATCATGTATTCTGTTGTGCATATGAATTAATGTTAAAGCAATTGACTATTTATAATAGCAATAATTCTTATGGTTATTCTGAGTTTAAATGTGTTTCATTTGCTTAAATGCATGTCTTATATATAGAATTAAGTATGATATTGTTATTCTGCGTAGTAATGTTGGCTCGACCATGGGGTTGATGGTCGGGAACATTACAGTTTGGTATCAGAGAATTACAGTATGAAAGAGTGTTATAGGAACCTTCGATTTAGAGTAGGATCATAAACACGGTAAACCCCATTTAATTGGGACACAACCAGCTAAGCATATAAGTAGACCCGAAGGTGAGAGATACCATGCGACAAATCATCACGAAGAAACTCTAAAACTGCGCTATATTTGATGACATTGTTTGTGGTGTCACCTAAAGAGATACCTCCTGACGATAGCAATTGGCCTTGAGGTGTGAAAATCACCCAAGTTGCAGAAGAAAGCCTCCGAGTGTGTCGGCTAGCATCATCCACAAACCCAATGAACACCTCTGATTCACTTGACATCCGCCACAATGAAAAAGATGACATAAAAATGACACGTCCATAAAACCAAAAAGACAAAGGCTAAAAAATGTACAATAACTATACATATGTTACAAGAAGTCACCCAAGGTGACCCACCTACGAGTAATACTTTTTGAGGTAGAGCCCATTTCTAGGCTCTTCCAAAGCATTTCCCTCAAAGTCCACCAGACGATAAGCACCCTTCTTTAGAACCTCCTTCATGATGAAAGGTCTGACCCACATGGGTTTGAACTTGCCTGCCCCTAGGGGGTCCTTATCTTGGTCATAGACTAAGACAAGGTCGCCTTTAGAGAAAATCCAAGGATGGACAAACCAATCATACTGAAACTTGAATTTTTGTTTGTGATCCTTTTTAGCCAAGGCTGCATCCCGACACTGCTCATCAAGCTACTCAAGATATAATAAACACACTTCAAGTGGTGAAGTGTCTGGCAATAATTGTACTATGAATTTTAGAGAGGGGATCTAGAACTCTATAGGCAAGATTGCTTCCATCCCGTAAACGAGTTGAAAAGGTGAGAAACTAGTTGCAGTCTTAATAGATGTTCGGTAGGCCCATAGTGTTGAGTAAAACATCAAATGCCAATTTGACCTGGCCGAATTGATCGTTCATTGTAGAATAGTCTTAAGGGATTTATTCACAACTTCCACCTGACCATTTTCTTGTGGGTAGTAGGGTGACGAATGTTATTGCCTCAACCCAAGATTTTACGTTAACTCAGACATCATTTTGTTTTGAAAGTGACTTCCATGGTCAGTGACAATCTCTCTCGAGACGCTGAAGCTTGATATTAGCTGGTTAAACAAAAAGACAGTTGTTGTCTCGCCATCATATTTAAACGTTGGCAAAGCTTCGACCCACTTTGTGAAGTATTCTATTGCTACAATGATATAACGATACCCCCTTGCGGAAGGAGGGTTGCATGTAGCGTAATCAATCCCCCACTTTGTGAAGGGACCAACTATGATGATGGGAAACATGGGATCAAGGTGTGCCCTCATCTTCCGAGAGAAGATCTGACATGGGTGGCACTTCTTGACCGATTCAACACAATCTTTGATTAATGTCGACAAAATATAATTGACTCGTAGAATATTTTGGGCTATTGTCAACCCAGACAAATGTACGCCACATGATCCTGTGTGTCAATTGTTAAGAACGATTTCCACTTCTTCATGAGTGAGACACCAGCGAAGGATGCAATCTACACCTCCACTATACAAAGTGTCCTCGAGTATGAGATAGTTCTTGGCTTGATGGCGTATACGATGACGCTCATCACGAGAGGCAAAGGTGGGGCACTTCAAAGTATAGAGATAGAATAGTATATCTCCATACCAGGGGTCTGAAGATGTGCTAAAAAACATGTCTCCTTTGATAGGTGACTCCTCGAGTATAATATCACCTAATTTGAATGGAATTTCCAAAATGAGTTTCACAAAGACCAACGACTTTTTGGATTTCGCCGAGAAAAAATCCAATTCAAATTCTTGGAGGATAACTATCCATCTACTGATATTTCTACCGATTGTACATCCTGTCAACATGTATTGAAATGGATTCACAATGGCAATGATGGTGGTCTTGTGAAACAATATGTAATGACAAAACCGCTGGACAACATGAATGCCTGCCAACGTGTTATAACCCTAATTTGCACCAGACATGCATGTATAGCATTAGGCCATCTCACTTGCCATTTTTTCCAAGCCACTACTGAACAACTCTTCTAAAAACCATCCTTTTAAAGGAATACATGCCCTATACCATTGTTTCACGCATGTATACGCTAGCTGACCCACTACAACCCATGTATAATGACAAAATCACAAAAAATAGAAAGTTGCAGATGGAATACAGATTTCCAGGTAATTTCCTAAACTGTTTGACCACTCAAAGTCGGTCACTCAACCGGATAACTACCCTCTTCTATCCTATAAAATAAGAGGTAGGGGTCCCATTTGAAAGAAGGAAAATAATAGTACATAAAATCTTCCCTTTTTTGTATTCCCCTTGCCCCAATATTTTGCAACCATTTTGTGAAGAGAGGAATATGTGGAAGCGGTTGGTGCACAGTTGAAGAGGATCCTAGGACCAGGTTCAAGGAGTAGTGGTCGATCTCACCATTGTAAGCTACTTTTGTGAGGTTAATGATAAAGAAGTACTTTTCCCGTCTCGCCATATGAGGTGTTCAAATATTCAATTTTGATTATATTTTATTAGAACCTCTAACCCACTAATTCATATATAAGACGCATGTTTGAAGTTCTTTGTTTGTTTGTTTATGAATGCAGGTTGGATTTGGGAGGAAACTTTCAGTCAAGGAGCAACCGAACACAAAAGGATCGACATCAAACACAGAAAGTCAAGCTAGAGTAACTGGATCCTTTTATCCTTGTGTTTATATATGAATAATGGAGTCTATGATGGGATGATGGTAAAAAGTAGGAGACTTTAGCTGGTCATTTCTGCATGCATTACAAAACCCTTAGTGCTAGTCCGTAGGGGGTTTTCCCACCCACAATAGAATTGGAAACCATACTGGGGATAATCTCTAGGGTTTTGGGGGATACTTTTTGGGTGCTTTAAATTGGTTTGATGACCTTTTTTCTGAGTTTCTGCAAGAGTCTGAGTTTGTAGGGATTCTAGTATTCCATACCAGTATTCCCTGCTTTGATTGCTAGACTAGTTTTTATTTTTTTTGAGAACCCATAGAGGTATACGCGTCCTGTACAAGGCCTGCACGCGTATATACGTTCCCTACCTTTAGACAACCCACGTACATACGTTGGCTGCTGAAGTGTCAGTAGCGTGCCTGAGTTAAGAAAATATTTTTGTTAGGAGAGGCAGTCATCCTCTTCCCTGTCAAAAGTGATCCTTCTCAGGGGTTTTCTTGATCAATTCTTGGTCTTTATTGTTGCAGTCTGTAGTTTAAGTATAACCTCATATTAACTTTTCTTTATCGAAGTTTCCTTGCATTTTCTTTATAAAAGTAAGTTCCTGTTTCTTTAAGGGATTCTGGTTTTCAATACTAGTACTCCCTACCTATGCTTGACTGCTTGTTTTTCATTTTTTTGAGGAGTTGCAGAGGTGAACACGGCCTATAGTGGGCCTACATGCGTGCATACACGCCCTTCCCTTGGACAACCCACATACATACGCTTGTTGTTTAAGTGTCAGTAGCGTGCCTATTGAGAAAATTGTTTTTTTAGAAGAGGCATTCATCCCTTTCCCTGTCAGGAGTCACACTTCTCAGAGGTTTTCTTGATCTAGCCTTGGTATCTGTCATAGCAGTATGTAGCTTAGGTTTGACTTCAACGTAGCTTTCTTTTTTTTCGAAAGATTTCTTGTTTTTCTTTATTGGGTTTTTGGATGAGATTGTGAGTCTGTTCTGATCTACCTTTTTGGGTTTGGTCAGTGACTACCTGCGATCCACAGAAGATCTAGAATTCATTTCTTGGTTTTTTCTTGTCTTTATTTTTCCCCTTTTTCTTTTGAAAAGAAGAAAATAATACATTTTAAAATTTCTTGTTTTTTGAGGCATAATAAAAAAATATAGATTTCACTTTCTTTGTTTGGTCAAGTAGTTGGTTGTTTGTATTAAAAATTAGGAAAAATAATGCTTTCATAAGTTATTGGATGATTGAATTAGGAAAATAAGTAGCTCGTAGTCAAGAGAAATATTTTTTTGAGTTTTTCTGTTAAAAGATCTTAAAAAAAAAAGTAGTTTGAAAGTTGGTTAAAGAGTTTAAATGTGCAAATATGAATTTGTGAAGAGGAAGTAGTTTGTTTTCAATTT
Source organism: Picea engelmannii (assembly GCA_009831015.1). Taxonomy (NCBI): domain Eukaryota; kingdom Viridiplantae; phylum Streptophyta; class Pinopsida; order Pinales; family Pinaceae; genus Picea; species Picea engelmannii. The sequence continues at coordinate 61,772 of ML828580.1, read as the reverse complement.
CAGTATATGCTCTTCTCTTTCCTCTCTTAAAAACATCATTGGTTTCATTTCCATTCCCTTTTTCCTAAGACAACCACTAAAATTAACAATTAATTAAAATCAACTAGACTTTATGATTGTAGGGTCCATCAACTAGTCTAGGCTAGAGCCTTGATTTAGGATTGGAGAGGAAACTCTTCAAGGCTACAAAAACAAACATAAGAGTCTATGCTAGGGAGTGCTAAAAGTTCACTATCATGAAAGTTATCTGAGACCCCCCTTTAACACAGGGGATAAACATGAGGTCGTGTGAGAAAAGGTAGCGGAGATAACCCCTCCAAAGACGGACCAAGCGTAGTAGGGAACACATATAGAGGGCTTATCTTGGGATTCTATTGATCACATTTGTTATGGAGCTTCATGGGTCTCGAATATGTTTGAGTTCATCATTTTTCTTGTGAAACACTTTCTTTTGATACCCTTGAGAGGTTTCAGGCTTGATACCCTGTTCATTGCGGTCCACCTGACTGTCGAATGTACCCATCTGGTGACTGTTCGCGTGCTGGCAACCTAGTTTCCCTTATATTAGGGACTTACAAAGGTGACTGCGGGGGTATACCATGGTAACTAGGATAGACATAGGGCCATGCTTTCCAGAGTATACTCGAAGGGTGCTTCTGTATTCGAGTTGCACTTGCACCGGTAAGTTTATCTAGTATTGGTTGTTGTAACTGTTCTTCCAACTAGCTAGTGACTGCTTGTTTTATCTCATAAGGACTTTTTCTAGTGTGTGTTGGTTATTCAATGTTAATAGAAAGCCCTAGTGTGTCATTGATCTTCTCACACAGTGGAGGATCAGGAGCTACGTCGGTCACGAAGTCTTCTTGGCCTACCGCCAGTCAATCTAGAGCCACCCGCGCGACCACTAAGGCGAAGGCTAGAACAACAAGGGTCTTTTGAGGTGACCGGGTCATAAGAAACTGTGCCTGACCCATCTCTGAGAGAAGAACATTTGATTCCAGAGGAACCAACCATTTCATACCTTGGAGCAGAAGCTCTAGGTCTGTATGAACCTTCGAACACTGATCTATCGACGCCCGTTGTTGTACAAGTTTATCCTTACGAGCACCTGATAGTGTCACAAGAAGCAATGGAACCAAATGTTGCAACTTCTTCAGGGAATTCCCATATTCCCTCCACGACTGTCACTATAGAGGGTGTTCCACCTCCTAACCAAACGTCGTTGTTCCGGGCCACTATGGTCTCGACTGCATCTACCTCGGGAAATGGTCTGATTCCGTCTATGGCAGCGATCACTACTCCATTTACCCAGAATGTGACAGGCCCTCCATTCTCATATGGGATGCCTAGCTTCAGTACAAGCCCTGCACTTTCCTACTCCAGTCTGCAGACTTTAGGTCTCAGGGTAGGGAGCTCCAATGCTCCTCTGCAAGGATCCATGGGGGGCACTTCATCTTCCTATAACACTTTCCCTTATAGAGGGGGTCATATACCTCCTTCGTCCCCTTTGCTCGGCAGTGCTCACCAGCATCCCAATGGGCTGAACGTAAACTTTAGTTCATTTGGAGAAGGTAGTCAAGGAATTCCTTCTTATAACATGTCGGTTGGTTCGACACCGTTCTCTTTGTTTGGCACATTTAGTAACAATGCTTTCTAGTTGACCTCCTTCTTGGTCGGGGGCAACCCTGGTTATGGACAAAAAAATACTATACAGGGTACTATTCCTACACAGGCGGAAAACTTAGGAATTCCTTCCTCACAAGGACAATGGAATCCATGGAAAGGATCAGTTCCCTTATCAGGGATGCCGATCAGGGGAAACCCCTTCCATAGCCAATGGAACCCCGGGCAAGGCTTAGCACCTATGCCTGGTGGATCAACAGGGGGAAACCCTTCCCAAAATCTTTGGAATGTGACGCAAGACCAACCCTTCATGTCCTATTATAGGAATCAACCGATGACATATCAATAAGCACAGAATCTATACACTAGTCAAGGCCATGGTTATTACCAGAACCCTGGCTAACAACCTAACTTTTCCTAGCAACCTAGTGACCGCCAAACTCCAGGCACCTTTTTCCCTGGTCATAATCAACAGCCCAAACTACCATTTCTGGAAACTCTACACTTGCCAGGCTTGACAAGGTTATTGAATGACCCCATCTTTCACGATCCATGTTGGCCTCTTATGCCGACGAAGTTGCCTTTGGACATTCCAAAGTTCAAATATAAGCCTAATGAAGATCCATGAGATCATGTGACTACCTTTCATCTGTGATTCTCGTCCAATTCATTGAAAGATGACTCCATCTAGTTGCGTTTGTTTAAATGCACTCTCATCAGGAGTGATGGAAAATGGTACATTGAGCTCAACCGCTCGAGATACTCTTCCTTCGATGAATTAGCAGTGGATTTCTCAAACCATTTCCAATTACCTGTGAGATATGATGTCGACACTGAATTGTTGGCCAACTTTGAGCAGACAAAGGAGGACCATATCTACGATCAAATACGAGAATGGAGACATCATAAGAGTTTGATAAAAGTGTCAGTCCCACTAGCATTCCTTCTATTGTGGTTCCTTAAGTCTTTGGTACCCCAGTTATACAAAGACATCGCAACGTCAGGAGTCTTTTTTGAAGAAGATGTAATAATGAGAGCTCAACAACTAGAGATGATTTACTCTCAGTCTAGTTTACTTTATGAAATTTTTCCAAATGCACCACGGTCAATACTTAACAAGACCAGACATAGAGTTGGGCCACATGCCGATGGTATTGTTGGTTCAACACATAAATCCTGCTGAAAAACTGTCAAAACAATTGCAGCAATTGTTGATACAGCAGAAAGCGGCCAGCCAAACCAGTGGTCTGACTGCTCCCACTACCCAAATGTCAGATGTACACAGTGTGCAATCGAACAACCCAAAGGCCACCCAATATCCTGAAGGAAAGAAGAAACAACAAAAGAAGGGTAAGGGGGATAATAAACCTACTGATAATGTTGGCGGGGGAAACACTAAAAAGAAGAAGTCGAAGTATCTGTGTAACCTGTGCACAGAAGACCATATGACTCAGTAGTTCCCTCAGCTTGCGGAGGCCCAAAAGTTATTGGTGCAGCAGTAGCCTACTGTGTTAATGAACCCATTTCAACATGGGAAAAAATTAACTCAAGCCTCTTCGAGCACGGAAGGGGATAGTCAAGGACCCCCTCCATATTCGAGTAACTCTTCATCTTTGAATGTGTATATGATGAAAGGTGATGCCTATATATCGACTAGAGTGCATGATTACAGGATGCGAAACACCTCTGAGAAGAGTAAAGAAGCCAAAAACCCACCTCTTCCTCTCCAGATCAGGAATATGTTGGGAGAAACAATGAAACACATCCCAAAAGGTGTGTTCAAGAAATCTTCTCACAATACAAATGCAAGGGCCACCCAGAACTACTCCATGGTGGAGGATTTGTCTCAAACCCCTTGTGTGATGTCTGCTTTGGAGGTCCTCCAGAGCTACCCTTCCTAGAGAAAGGCTCTGTTAGCCACCTTAGGGTCTACTAAGATTTGTAATCTGTGTACGATCATGGTTGATACGAATGAATTAAAACCTCATCTCCCTTACCACGTGGAATTTTAGATAGTAGTGGCTTACGCCATGAAACATTTTACCTGGAACATTTTTCGCATGGTGGTTGATGGGGGAGCCTCGACATGCATCATGTCGTTGGCATGTTGGAAGGCCATTGGCCAACCTATTTTTTCTCCGTCACTGACTCTTCTTACCGCTTTCGACTGTCATTCGTTCTGACCACATGGAATCATCCCCTCTTTTCCCATGCAGTCAGGGGGGAAGACCGTGTGCGTCGAAGTTGATGTGGTTGATGCATATCTCAACTACAATATCTTGTTAGGAAGGAGTTGGACCTATGCTATGAAAGCAATGGTCGCTAAATTTTTCTAGGTCTTGTTGTTTCCACATGAGGGACATATCGTGACCATTGATCAATTATCTTTCTCCCATCCTAACCCTTCATTGGGGGCATCCACAGTCCCGATGATTGATAACCCTCAACCGAACATTGTCAACATAAGGGTTGGTTTGTGCCCACCTTTGATGGGTACTTTTGAATACCCACCTCCTTCCGACAATGTTAAGCTTGTTTCAGACCAGCCTAAGGTTGATATTTTTCAAGTCTCGTCATTTCGTACAACCTACTTCAATGATCCGTGGACTCTTCCTTCCCCATCGACCATGATGGAAGGGACAGGGAACCATGGTATGGCCATGCCCTTATTCGTTGAAGAAGTTGCATACTCAATAGTCCAGCAAGCTTCCACTGACCTTGATCCAACTCCCGCACATGAGTTAGATCTGATTCTCGAGCTGACTTGGGCTCAAGGTTCCCTTACCGATACTGATTCTTTAGACTTAGTGTTTCCCTCAGACTAAGAAATTATTGAAGCAATGACTATTCCGGACAGACCCTGGGATGATATCCATCATAGATCTTATTTACTCCCAGAGTTAAGAAGAATTGAAGCAGGATAGTTCACTTTGACTATGACTAGAGATAGGTCTTGTCCTATCAATCCCTTGGCTACACATGCAGTTTACGCCGAGGTAAATATGGAAACCATCGCTGAAATGTTAACTATAAATATCTATAGAACCCTTGGCATCGTAGAGAATATTCTCATCAGAGTTGATTGTTCCCCTGAGGAGATTTGAATATACACAGATTTATTTAAAGAATTTCGCGACGTTTTTTCCTGGTCTTACGAGGAAATGCTAGGCATTGATCCAAGAATCGTCGAACACAAAATCACGAATTATCTTGATGCTAAGCCAGTATGGAAGAAGCTTCGTCTAGTCAATCCTAAGAAGGAAGTAGCTATTAAGAATGAAGTAGAGAAACTACTCAAAGCAGGTTTTATCTACCACGTTCATTTGACTCAATGGGTGTCAAATCCCATTCTGGTCGACAAAAAATAGGGTACGATTCACGTATGTACGGACTTCCATGATTTGAACAAAGCCTGTCCAAAGGATAATTTCCATGCACCATTTATTGACCAGATAGTCAATGAATGCGTAGGTTGCGAGGCCTTTTCTTTCATGGATGGTTTTTCGGGATACAATCAAATACAGATCAAACCCAAAGACCAACACAAAATCGCTTTCATTTTCCCGTGGGGTACATTCTCTTATCGGAGGATGCCTTTTGGTATGAAAAATGATAGAGCTACCTTTTAGTGGGCCATGTCTTTTTCTTTCCACGATCTCAAACATATAGTCGAGGCTTACCTTGATGATTTATCATCACGATCTCATAAGAGAGTTGATCATCCCACGCACCTCCGACTTATATTTGAGAGATGTCGCTACTACCGGATTCGCTTGAATCCAAACAAATGCAATTTTTGTGTGACGTCGGGTCATATAATAGGTTTCATAGTTTTAACAATAGGGATCATGGTTGATCCTCTCAAATTTGAGGCAATATTTCAGCTGCTTCCTCCACACACAATCCTTCAACTTCAAAGTTTACAGGGAAAAGAGAAATTTTTACGACATTTCATCGCAAACTATGTCAAGTTAACAAAGGGCTTTATGCATTTACTGAAGAAGGATGTTCCTTTTCATTAGGATGAAGCCACTCAATTATCTTTCGAAGCATTGAAACACGCCCTCACGACTGCCCCTCTGCTTCAGCCACCCAATTATAATAAGGATTTCTTATTATACTTGGTGGCGGTAGATTCGACCGTCGGTATGGTCTTGGTTCAGGAGGATCATTTTCTCTTAGAATATGTGATTTATTACCTTAGTCGAGGCCTGGTTGGACTGGAACTCAATTATTCCCACATTGAAAAACTTGCATTGGCAGCAGTTCATGCTGTCCAACGGTTCCGTCATTATATCATGTTTCGCAAGACCACTGTCATTATCATTGTGAATCTGTTTTAATACGTGTTGAAATGACGAGTAACTAGAAGAAAGATCAATAGATGGATAGTTGTCCTCCAGGAATTTGACTTAGATTTTGTTTCAGCGAAATAAAAAAAGTCACTGGTTTTTGCAGAACTCATCTAAGAATTTTCTATCGAGTCAGGTGATGGTATGCTCGAAGAGTCACTTATTAAAGGAGACATGTTTTCAATCATGTCCTCGGACCCCTACTATAGAGATGTACTTTTCTATCTCCAGACTTTGAAGTACCCCACCTCTTCTTCTTGTGATGAGCGTCGTCGTATATTCCATCAGGCCAATATTATCTCATACTAGAGGACAATTTATATCGTCGAGGTGTAGATTGCATCCTTCGTCGATGTCTCACTCATGAAGAAGCATAAATCATGCTTAATGATTTCCACACTAGAGCATGTGGCCGTCATTTTTTTGGGTTGGAAACATCCCAAAAGATTCTACGAGATGGTTACTTTTGGACGACATTAATCAAATATTGTATTGAATCAATCAAGAAGTGCCACCAGTGTCAGATCTTCTCTCGAAAGATGAGGGAACACCTTGCTCCCATGTTTCCCGTCATTACCATTGGTCCCTTCACCAAGTGGGGCATTGATTACACTACATGAAACCCCCCTTCAGCAAGGGGTCACCATTATACCATCATAGCAGTAGACTACTTCACCAAGTGGGTCAAAGTTATGCCAACCTTCAAAGATGATGGGACTGCAACTCTCTTTTTGTTTAACCATATTATAGCAAGGTTCGACATCCCAAGAGAGATTATTACTGAACATGGCAGTCACTTTCAGAACAAAATGATGTCTGAGTTAACATCAAAGCTTGGGTTGAGGCAAGAACATTCTTCACCCTACTACCCACAAGAGAATGGTCGGGTGGAAGCTATAAATAAATCTCTTAATACCATTCTACAGTGAACGATCAATTCGGCCAAGTCAAATTGGCATTTGATGTTATACTCGACATTATGGGCCTACCGAACGTCTGTTAAGACTGAAACCAGTTTCTCACCTTTTCAACTCATTTATGGGATCGAAGAAGTCTTGCCCATAGAGTGCCAGATCCTGTCTCTAAAGTCGGTAGTACAGTTATTGCCAAACACTTCACCACTTGAAGAGCATTTATTATACCTCAAGAAACTCAATGAGCAACGTCGTGATGCAGCCTTGGCTAATGAGGCTCACAAGCAAAAATTCAAGTGTCAATATGATCGGTCTGTTCATCCTCATATTTTCTCTGAAGGCGACCTTGTCCTGGTCTATGACTAAGATAAGGACCCCCTGGGGGTAGGCAAGTTCAAACCCATGTAGTTCAGACCTTTCATCATAAAAGAGGTTCTAAAGAAGGGCGGTTATCTCCTGGTGTAAATAATTTGGTGGAGCCTAGAAATGGGCTCTACCTCAAGAAGTATTACTCGTAGGTGGGTCACATTGGGTGACTTCTTGTAACATATGTATAGTTCTTGTACATTTTTTTTTGTAGTTTTTATCTTTTTAGTTTTATGGACGTGTCATTTTTGATGTCATATTTTTCAATGTGGAATATGTCAAGTGAATCAGAGGTGTTCATTGGGTTCACGGACGACGCTAGCCATCACACTCGGAGGCTTGCTTCCGCAGCTTGGGTGATTTTCACACCTCAAGGCCATTTGCTATCTTCAAGAGGTATCTATTTAGTTGACGCCACAAACAATGTTTTCTAATACAGCGCAGTCTTAGAGTTTCTTCATGACACTTTGTTGTATGGTATCTCTTACCTCCGAGTTTACTTAGACACTCAACTAGTTGTGTCTCAATTAAATGGGGTTTACCACATTTATGATCCTATTCTACATCGACGATTCTTTAGGGTACGTCTCTTAGAACGAATCTTTGATTACATTACATATATCCATGTTCCTAGGATATTGAATCAAGTCACAGGTACTCTAGCTAATCATATATTATATTGGCATATTGCACACATGTAAGAAAAAGCACACACATGCACATGTAAATACATTTGTAAATAAATGCAATCCATAAAACACAAAAAGATGTAAAAATGCATATCTATATATATATATATATATATATATATATATATATATATATATATA
>ML828580.1:37590-53615 GCA_009831015.1 Picea engelmannii | reverse complement strand
TAGGTGGGCATGAGTGCCTCAAAAAATAGGTTTCCATGTTATCGGACTAATCGGTAGGTGCGAACACTAACAGATCTCCCTAGATCCACCTGGATCTAGAACAAAACAGGACAGGACATGACTCTTTCCCTAAGTTTTGACCATTGAATTAGCTAGTAGGGAGGAACAAGTAACATACATTTGTATCGCTTCCTAGGGTCTCTTTTGCTCCCGCTTTGCTCTGGTGCTCTCGTGAAGTCAAGACCAAGACAACACAAACCAACTAAAGTGAAGATAGCACAATATATTCAACTGTCAACTTATGTGTATGATCAAGGAATTGCACAATAAAGTGAGAATAGCTTTATGGGGAAGGGACATGCCACTGTATCATATTAATTGAAAGTATAACATTACAACCTGATCTCCTTGATGTCGCAAGCTCCCTTTCAGTGGATCTTGGCTCCAACACACACACTTGCTCAATCCTTGTATGAAGAAGATCAAATCCTCTTGATAGACTTGCTAGAGTCTCCAAGCTCCTGTTCAAGCTAAGTCCTTCACACAATATTTCACCAATTCTCCAATGAATCTTTCTTAACCTTTTCCATGAGAATTCCCTCAATATATAGGAGAGAATGAGATGGTTACTTGGATAAGAATGATCCCACAATATCAGGGAAACCGGTACAAGGATAACCATTCGAATGGCAACCCATTCTTCGAGAAGATTCCCTTTTAGAACCATCGAGAATTCATCTTTTTCCATGATTTAGAGAAGGTTTGCACCCTAGCTATATAGCACAGTGCGAGAAGTTCGCACCCTAGCTTAAGGCAGCCTGCGAGAATGGGTCATTCTCGCACCCTGGGATACTAGCAACGTGCGAACTCTCTTCAAAAGTGAGTTTTCTGGGAAGAGATGAATGTCAGTTTTCTCTGGAGAAAGTTCTTATGAGGAGCCTGAGTACACCATCATCAATACACCATCATGATGACCAAAATCATGGGTAACAGAATGCCCCCCAAAGTATGAGGCCTGAACCAGTGACAGCCAAAAGACTTTGTAAGCTGTATGTGTGTGTTGGAAACCAGGAGCACACCTAATCGGAAACCTGCGAACAACGAAGTATCTGCAGAATATCATATATATTAATTATGAGGTAGGCATTCCCATACTCATATCACAGACTGATAACATTGTAGACATAGGTCATGGCCACCAATCATACACTGTGGATCCATGCCATCAAAATATAGCATAGCCACCAGGAATACACTGTGGATCTATGTGAGAAAATTCAAATTGAGACGGCATAGCCACGAGACATACACAGTGGATCTATGTGTCACAGATTATACATATTCCATCACAACCTGGATAAAGAGATGATATCTAGGGTCTTCAATCTCGTCCCCCAAAAGTACAAATCTAACCATGTGATTACATGTGTTGAAGTCGAACATGGTAGAAACCACTTGATTACCGGTCATTGATGAAACCGTTAACAAGTGTGAGGGAAATCACCATTGATGTCAATGACTCCCAAGGTAATCTAGTACAATCCCTCAAATGTGAATGAATGAGTTGAAGTCGAACATCCGATGGAATCTTTCGATCATGGGTCAATGATGTAAACCCACTGTCGAAAGTGAGGAAACCTGCCATTGAGGCATGCAAGTTCCAAGGTACCAAAGAATTTCTAAGTCTTGTTTCCGGATAATGAGATGAAGTTGATGGAAAAAAACTCATCACAGGAGGGCCTTGATGTATCCCCCATCAATGACACAAAATGAGTAATAGATTTTGAAGGTGAAACAGAGTATGATGTAAGTTGAACTGGACACTGGGAAGGTCGACACGAAGAGAATGGACAACTGCAGATGGCCAACTCAATAGAGGTTTCAGATGAACTTCTCTTGAACATATGAATGACACGACCAATGATTTGGCAACATTGACTCAAAGATGACATAGGGACTGACCTTGTAGCAAATTGAATGAGAGACAGATGGATTTCCCAAACCGGCTTCAAATAATGAATAGCGGGTGTCATGTTCAAGAGCGACACTTACTACCAATCAATATAAAGATGAAAACATATCCCTTTCCCAAATTTCCCCCCAACGTTTTTGGCGAGTACCTCTTTATTTTTACGCAAGCTTGAGGAGGATAACATATGCTTGTTGATATAAGCTTATCCTTCGGATAAGTCCTTCGGAGTATATTTAACGAACCCTAGGAAGGAGTGGTTCGGTCCCATTACGGGTCTATCGATGCTTGTTTAACGAGTCCAGAGATAGAAAACTCGAAGGTTTTTCATGATTATAGAGTTTGGAAAAACACTTAAAAGAGAACTCTCTCAGTTCCTTTTTCATAAAATAGTTTGATGAGATTGAAAAAGAGATAAATTATCGCTCACTAGACGCTTTCTTCAAATACTTTATCGAGCGTGAAAATAGCAAGGTCGCTCGGCTTTGTTTTCATGTTTAGAGAGTCTGAAAAGAGATTAAATAGGACTCCAGGGGGGTTCCTTTTTCGTATAACCTTGTTGAGCCCGAAAAAGTGATAAAAGTATGCTCGATCGCATTCTCATGTATTTTCGAGCGTGAGAACGGGAAAAGACCAAGCTCGCGGTTTTATACAAAAACCATAAAAAAAAATCAAAACATGCAATGAAAAAAGAAAAATTATGTCTGCATCCCTGTATATGAACATCGAAGTCATTACGCCTGCAAAAGTTACACTCAAAAGGACATTAGGGTTTAGGCTTTAATTAATAAATAATTATAAAAAATTCAAATAACATGGTAAAAGTAAATATAAAGAAATAAAAACTCTTTTTACCATATCATTTTCACTTTTCACTATTTGAGCCCAAAAACCCCTCTTTTTACCCTCGAAGTTCGATGTCAGATTGCAGGAGTTACGAGCATCCATTCGATGAGCCATCAGTGACAGTGAGGTAGGCTCTTTGTCCTCTACTCTTTCATGGTTTTATTTTGCATTTTCATTGGTTAAAACTCATATTTTGAGTTTGTTTTGTGAGCCCTACTTGCGCTCAGCCATTCTCGCAGGTGGGATACACGGGACCTGCGAGAATGGGTCATTCTCGTAGGTGAGCCCACAACATCCTGTGAGGTTCTCACACTGTGCCCAAAGGGCACCTGCGAGAACCACAAAGCACAAAAGTTTTTTAAAAATTTGCTCAATGAAAGAGAACCAATTCATGAATAGAGTTACTAATCCTCTTCTTGTGCTTCTTATGCAGGTAGTTGGCCATAAAAATGGTTCTTGAATGGCACGAAAGGGAGCACGAAGAAGACAATTCCATTTCCGGAAATCATCCACCCACTATTGCCGCTTTGAGAAACTGTGGTCTTCTGAAGTACTTTAGTATCCTGGGCATGAGGGCCCAAGTCAGGTTATTAGAGTACCTCGTGCATATGTGGGATCCCGATAAATAGGTATTTCATGTAGGGGTCCACACACTGTCCTTAGATATTGAGGACATTTACTTCTTGACTAGACTGTCATGGCGTGGGTACCATGTGAGCCTGACTGGTAGCAGAGGTGGTGGGCTGCCCATGAGTGAGTACCGTCGCTTACACTGTGTTCCCGAGGCAGAGAGGAAGAAAGGGAAAGTATATATTTGGGGAGTACAGGATTTGACCCTCCGTACTATCTTGTTTACCATAGCTTGGATGGCTGGGAGCTCTGCTCCTCACATGGTGCTACAAAGTTACTTTCAGTATGCCATAGAGTGTACTGAATCTTGGGTTTTTAACTGGGCAGATGTTGTGCTTCATAGTATGAAAAAGTAGTTGACCAAATGCATACGAGGCGACCTAAAGCAATTCGGGTACGGATCTTTGTTAGTGTCCTTATTTCTCAAGAGGGTTCCATTACTGAGGCTGAAGGTTGAGTGTAATTTACCGGCTCCCATGGATCCAAGAATACTGAGATGGTGTCGGCTCATGGCCCGGCACGTAGCTGGACCAATCATCAAGTATGATGATACCTTCTTTGATTGGCTGTGACCACAGATGTTGATGGTCAACTATTATGCTTATACCGGGTTGGATTTCCGAGGAGGTCCAGACTTAGTCCTACCGGAGGATGCTCAGTGGGGGGAACTTGGTAAGAAGTACACAATTTTTTCCTTTTTAAATGTTTTTTTTGTGAATTTTTATCATATGAAAATGTTTTTTATATGTTCGTCCAAAGACTAAATACAAAATTCGTTGTTGATGACACAGATGTGGGACCTTACCGACCTCCTGGTACTTCTCCCATTCAGCGATGAGGAGAGGTAGCGCTAGCGCCACAATACACCGAGGATTATCAAGTAGTGGAACAAAACCTAGAGGGCTTGATCGCAGATATTCCAGACATGCCTCTTGGAGAGGTTCCACGACGCGATCAGCGTCATACAGTAGGAGTGTCAGAGTCCATGAGTCGACTACTCCGTAGAGTTACCCGGGCAGTCGTGTGTTACCATGAACGCCATCCATGACGTCACTTTGTAGAATCTATGAGCTTCAGATTTTGACATTTTGGTCTTCGGACAAAATGTTTTTGTAAAAAACTCTTTTAATCGTTATATATACAAACGACTTCTACCGATTTATAATGTGTTGTGTGAAAATTGATGTGATTGATTTACAAATGATCCAAATGTCTGTCTAATACATAGTTAGCCAATTCATCAGTTAAGGTATTTAGACATCTACGAATATGTTGATATTCAATATAATCAAAATAACGTTCCAAGAGGTGAATTCGCAAATACACCCGTAACAAAGTAGGACTTCGAATAGTATAGACATTACTTAGCTTTAGTACTTCAAGCTACAAATCAAGTCGCACAACCAAATGACGAATTCTGAGCGAGATAGCATCAACCAATAATTCGATAACGACGCTATACTCTACAATATTGTTGGTCGCATGGCCAAGACACACACATCGTAAGGAGACAAGTTTGTTTGTAGGGTCGTAAATTGACCATGCAGTGGAAGCAAGGTTTTGAGTACTACGGCTAGCGCCATCAGCGAAGCCAATTTAGGGTAGTGAAGACTCCGAAATGTGGAAATCAAACACAACGTCACATAAGGGAAGAGACCAGATAACAACAAAAGAAAGCTATAGTAACACAAAAAAAGTATGATACAATAAAAATACAAGTACTTGTGCACAGATGATTTTATGCATAGTACTTCTTCAAGTACAACCCATTCTTGGGTTCACTCAAAGGGTTACCATCGTAATCCACTAACTCATAAGCCCCTTTTTCCAAAACTCGTTGAACGATATAAGGACCTCGCCACATGGCTTCGAATTTCCCGGCTCCTAACATATCTCGATCTTGTTCATAGAGGAGAACAAGATCTCCTTCGAAGAAAATGTGAGGCTTGACATGTTTGTCGTATTGGGCCTTGACACGTTTTTTCTGAGCTTCTATGACTATGGTGGCATCGCGTCGAGTTTCGTCTAATCGCATAAGATACAATAGACATTATTCCTTAGCAAAAGTATTTGGTAGGAGTTCAACAACTAGTTTTAAAGAGGGTATCTCGCATTCAATCGGGAGAATGGCTTCCACACCATAGACTAACTGGAAAGGTGTAAACCCAGTAGTAGACCTGACGGATGTCCAGTAAGCCCACAATGCCAAAAACAACATTGTGTGCCAACTTGTTTTGTGAATCCCTATCATTCGTCGGAGCATAGTTATGAGAACTTTGTTAATTACTTCGACTTGGCCATTGGCTTGTGGGTAATAGGGCGTTGAGTTATCATGGCGAAGACCCAACTTTTCAATAAGTTCGGACATCATGAAATTCTTAAAGTGGCTACTGTGATCAATGACGATAGCTTGGGGAACACCAAAATGAGCTATGACATGATTAAAAATGAATAATGCTGCGGTCTTTCCAGTGTTGTCAAATGTCAGCATCGCCTTGACCCATTTCGTAAAGTAATCAACGGCTACAATGATGTAACCATGCTCCCTGGCCGAGTGAGGGTGACATGTCATGAAATCGATGCCCCGTTTTGCAAAGGAACCAATGGAGACCACATGGTGAAGAGGAGCAGGATGTGACCGTATCTTCTGAGTATAGGTATGGCAAGCATGACATTTGCGAACGATGATTATGCAGTCATTAAATAATGAAGGCCAAAAATACCCTGCTCGTAAGATCTTCTAAGCAGTAGCATACCTAGACATATGACCACCATAGGCTCCATAATGGCAGTCATTCAGAGCTCTCTCGGCCTCATCGAAAGTGAGGCAACGTCGAAAAATAGAGTCGATCCCCCGACGATAAAGAGTATCCCTGAGGATAATGTATTGACGAGCTTGGTATCGTATTCGATGTCGTTCAATACTAGACAAAGTTTGCTGGAAAGTTTGGGTTTGGAGATATATAATGATATCACCATACCAAAGATCATCAATGATGATAAGGAAAAGAGATTCATTGGGCAATGAATCAGTTGCTACATTTTCCGTGTCAGAATGGGGAAAGTCTCATATCAACTCATCAAATACTAAGGACTTCTTAGACTTGGCACATTCAAATTACAAGTCAAACTCCTGGAGTATCACAATCCATTTGGAGTATTTTCCTCCTATCAATTGACGGGTGAGAATGTGTTGCATAGGGTTGCAATGCAAAATCACTGTAGTCTTGTGTGAGAGGATATAGTGCTGGAAGCGTTGGACGGCTTGGACGGCAGCCAAGGCCAGTTTTTTGACATGTAAATACTTGATTTCAGTAGGCATTAGACTTCGACTCAAGTAGTAAATAACATGTTCATCGTTAGCATCATCCTCTTGGACGAGAACCATGCCAATGGTGTAATCTGAGGCAACAAGGTAGAGGAAATAATCGCGACTATAATCAGGAGGAAAAAGAAGTGGAGCATGTGTTAGGGACAATTTCAAAGCTTCGAAAGCATTGTTGGCGATGGTATCCCAGATGAACTCCGAACCCTTTTTTAAGAGCCGCGTAAATCCACAAGTTATATCGGCATAATTTGGGATAAAATGACAAAGAAAGTTTTCTTTCCCCTGCAAACTTTGTCACTGGCGAAGTGTAGAAGGAGGAGGGAGATTAAGGATCACCTCAATCTTTAAAGGATCCACCCGGATCTCCTGAAGTGAAATGATAAAACCTAGAAGGCGGCCGGATTCCATGCTGAAAATGCACTTATGCAGATTCAAACGTATACGGTAGAACCGACAGCAAATGAAAATGGCTCAGAGGTGGGTTGGGTGATCGACGCGGTGCATTGAATGAGCAGGCAAATCATCCAGATAGGGTTGAATGATATGCTTGATATCATGGAAAGCATAAGACATAGCACGTTGAAAAGTTGCGCCAGTGTTCTTGAGACCGAAAGGGAGTTTCCGATAGGCAAAAGTACCCCAAGGACAAATAAAAGCAGTCTTATGTTGATCCTCAGGAACAATTTTGATTTGATTATACCCAGAGAAACCATCCATGAGAGAGAAGATTTCACTTCCGGCGCAATCATCGACAATCTGATCGACGAAAGGGGTAGGAAAGTTGTCTTTGGGATAAGCTTTGTTGATATCCCTATAATCAACACATACACGAATAGTGCCTTGTTTCTTGTCGATCGGGACAAGATTAGTAACCCAGTCCGTGAGAGCCACCGGATAAATAAATCTGGCTTTAAGAAGTTTTTTGACTTCGATCTTGATAGCAGCCGCTTTACGTGGGTGAACTAGACGAAGGCATTGCTGGATGGGTTTAGCATCAGGGTATGTCTTGATCTCATGTATCACAATTTCAGGGTCTATACCCATCATTTCTTCATATCTCCAGGTGAAGATGTCATGAAATTCTTTGAAAAGGGATGTGTAGGTGATGATTTCGTGAGAAGAACATGAAGCTCCGATATGGACATTTTCAACAATCCCAGGTTTGACAGATATGTCGAGGGTAATAGTGGGTGAAATATTGCTTAAGTTCCCTTCAGAAAACACATCATGTGCAGACTCGGGAACGATTGAGATGATGATAATGGTCGACGGGGTCGATATCTATTGGTAGTTATCAATGGTATGTTGCTCCAGAAAGAGGATGGAACGATGATGCCCATCGTCCCAAGGGGTGTCCTCCATGACATACATGATCATCTCATTACTGGGAAAAATGACACGAAAAGGATCGGGAGACAACTCATCAAGAGAGGGGGTAGAAGGCATTGCCGATTGAATGGCCTGATAGGCAGATTCGACTGGAATTAATGGCATTTCGTCACCATAACGAAGATAATCTCCAGGGTCAAGTACTATCCAGGGGTCGTGAGACACAGAACGTTCATGAAGCGAAGTGGAGATCATGTTGATTGAAGAAACAGACGAGCGTGGAACATCGGGTGGTGGAATGGGGAAAGTACCCATTAACGAAGAGTCTTTGATAAGGCCTACACCGACGTTCTCATAACCTGGTGGGGTTTTAGCGATGAACGATACGTTTCCATTACGAGAATCGGAATTAAATAAGGCTAGTTGGTCGACGGTGACGACCTTTCCTTGATGTGGGAAATGTACCACACGAAAAAGAGTCGACACAACTGCACGCATGGAATCGATCCAGCTACAGCCAAGCAGAAGATTGTAATCAAGGGGAGCGTCGAAGACTTCCACTTCGACTTGGACCATTTTTCCTTCTAGCGTGATGGGAAACAAAGGAAGGACACCGTAGTGCTTAAAATCGGAGCCATTTAAGGCTTTGAGAGTGTTCTGGGATTCGTTCAAAGAGGGAGAGCCAATGGCCTTCCAGCAAGTAAGAGACATGACACACATCGAGGCACCCTCGTCAATAACGGTTCGACAAATGTTTTTGTCAGAGACAATCACTTGAATCTGGAACGTGAGTTGAGGGGGTAACCTTGGAATGTGATATTCCAAATCAAAGATTATTAAATTCGTATCCGTCGGGTTGATTCCACCAATAGCTTTCAACAGTGCCTTCCGTTGTGCGGGACAACTTTGAAGGACTTTGAGGGCTGACATCGCAGAAGGTGCTTGGGCCAGATCTTCAACAATGTTGTAGTTCTGGGCAACAAAAGCATGAGGATTGAAAGTTGATTTCCAAACGATGCCCTTTGGGGGGGGTCGAAGAACTGTGTCGAGGCTTGGTCGTTCGAGATGAATAGGACCATTGGTAGGTGCAGTCACAGGAGAGGGTTGTACAAAGGAAGGAGATAGATCATCAACCTTCTCTTTAGAGGGAGAATAATCTTTGGCTGAAGTGGTGAGGTCAATGTCACTCTGCTTTGAATCGCCAGTACACATCAAAACATAAGATGTAGTAGAATATGAGGGTTGGTCATGAATGACCAACTGAGCTTGTTGTTGAGATGGGAAGGGTTGGGACAAAACGGTTGGAGCAGGTGGTTTTGGAGCTCCTTGAAGGAACTTAGTGACCTCGGCACGTCGTGGACAATCCTTCATGTAGTGATCATCACCACAGATAAGACAAGGGTATCGAGGTTTGCGCTTATCCCGATCGTCAACAGGGGTGGTTTTGGTTTGCTCTTCTTGAGATGTATTTTTTCCCTCCTTATTCTTACCCCTTCCTTTTTTGGATTTGTTTTTACCGGCAGGGGTATATTGAACTACATTTACCTCAGAAGTCTTGCCGATGGGAGGGGCAGGAGACGAAGCATTTTGAACATTAGAAGAAGCAGATTTGGGGTTTGTGCTTGAAGCGGAATGTGGTTGGGCCTGGAAAGTACCAATCACACCATCAGCTGCATGCGAAGCAGTTGGAGTAGTTGAAGTTTTAGAAGTATAAGGATGAGGTAAGTCAGGTAGTAAGTCGTAAAGGGTACCTGTTTGTGAATAAACGAGGTCAAGATATTGAGCACGACTTATAGCCTGCTCTTTCGTGACTACTCCACCCATGGAAATGTCATGACCGATGTCATTCACAAATGATTTTGTGAACCATTATGACAGTAACTGATCAGGGAGTTCGAGTTTAATGAGACGTTGTCTCCGTCGCCACTCATGAATGTGATCGGATATATGAGTGGCTTTGTTCTGTTTGAAGGAAGTCAAAATCTTGGTCCCCATGTCATAACAGATCGGTAACTGGTAGTGTGTGAGGAAAGCCATAGCTGGGGTGTTGAAGTCAGAGAAGAAACCTCGTGGCAATTCGATATACCACTTCGCAGTAGAACCTGTGAGGGTTCATTGAAAAAGACGTAAACAAATAGAGTCATCCATCAACGAGTTGGATGAGCACCATAGGTGAAAAGTCATAACGTGATTGTTCGGGTCCTCTCCTACTTTGCCGTTGAATTTAGGAATGTCCGATGGTTTCTTGGTTGGTATAGCAGTCCATTGGGGAGAGTGACGAATTGGATCATTTAAAATCCTTGACAAATCCAGAAGATCCAAAGTGGCGATAAAGGGTAACTGTTGATTCACCTGTGGGTACTGGTGGCTTTGGGGAGGAAGCCCTGTTGGCAAACCAGTAGGACCATAAGAATTCTACATATAATGTGAAGACCCAAGCATATTCGGTGGTTGTTGGAGAGGATAGGAGCTCATGGGATTGTATCATGGAATAGGAACGTGAGTTTGAGCAGTCGAGCCCCAAATAGGATTGAACAAACCTGTATAGGGTTGGACCATACTAGGGGGAATTATAGACGCAGCTGGAAATTGTTGCCCCCCAGTCGATTAAGGAGAATTTTGTATCAACTGATTCCAATACTAGGCCAAGGACGAAGGTATGTTTTGTCCAAAAGGTGGGTTCGATCCTCCTATCGAAGGTGGTGTTCCAATTGGGGGTGGTGTTCCAATTGGGGGTTGAGTTCCAATTGTGACTTGCGTTCCAATAGGAATTTTCCCGTTGAGAGGGGGTTGAGTCATGCCACCTTGTTGAAATTGGCCACCGACGGGAATCTAGTAATTTGGTGTGAATGATGGAATAGTGCCACTAGGATTAAGACTGCCAGGAGAGGACAAGGAAGGTCCTCCAAAAGGAAATTGAGGGAGTGTTTGAATAAAACCGGGAAGAGAGTGCCCATAAGAAGAAGGACCACTAGGAGAGCCAGATGGGGTGTGCGCAGGAGTAGGAATGGAAGCATTCAATGCATGGTATCTAGGTGGTAGTGTCGCAGTGACGTTGGGCATTCGCGGTGTGCTGATGGGATCAAGACTGACCATAGTAAACCCGGTTGGAACACCCGTGGTATCTGTGTGATGGGCCATTTCGATAGGGATAGTAAAGTGATAGGAAGTAGTAAACGGTACTTTCTATGGACTAGATATTGCGGAAATCATAGGTGGGGCAATTTCAGAAATCACAGGTGAACCGGGACCAAAAAGGTCCCGTCGAAAAACACCTATAGACCAAAAAATATCTTGGCCTTCCATGCCGGTAAAGGTTCCAAATGGTGATCCAGAAGATGTAACAACTAAGTCTCCGGAAGAATTTAGTCGCATAAAGGGTTTCTCAGAATCAGGGTGAAATCAAAATTCCTCTCAAGTATTGGTGATTCAAAAATGTTCTAGAGAGTCATTTCGTTCCACTTGTGGTGTGGTGACGACTGGGACTTCACTTTACCGAGGAGAGCCCTCAGGTGTACTTGTAGGCAAGGGTTGAGAACCATCTATATGCTCTGGAGATAAACCCTGCATTCTACGTGAACGACGTGGAGGAGCTATTGTAACCGAGTGACAAACTTCACGAAGAAAATCTTATGGTCAAATTTGGTAACAGACAACACACGCTAGTAAACAAAATCTAGGAAGCAACACCAAGCAAACAAGACCTTCTAATTCCAAAGCCACTAGTTGGTGATGAAATCCAACGTCGCAACAATGAGACGAGAAGGGGCTGGGCTAGGGTGGAAAAGTTACGTTGACGACCTGCTTAATGGAATTACACCCTGGTGCAAGCTCGCACACATAATTGTGGGTATACCCTCCAAGGAGCCCGAGTGAGTTTGGTCAACATCGATTCCAGGTACCGTGAAGACTTTCACCTTCACAGTCACCTTGTGTAAGACCCTAGAAAGATAGGCTGCTAAGGTTACCACCGACAACAATAAAGTTTGGGGGGACAGTCAACAATCCGATCCACACACAAGGGCAGGGTATATAGCCTGAAATCAACTCAAAAGGATTCCACTCATCATTGTGGGTATACCTCCAAGTGATCCCCGCAATACGTGCAATCTCTACACCGATATCAAAAAAGAAGGGTGAGTAACTCTATCAATATCGATGCGACCTCATGCTTGACCCTTGTGTGAGAAGGGCTTCCCAGGACAAGATGTTGTAAATGGAATTTAACACTCCTTAACATGAGATTCTATTGTGTGTTTTGTTCTTTGGAGAGTGTATCTCTCTTCCTACTCCAAAGCGCTAGCCTAGCTAAATGTTGGTGTAATAGAGCCCTAGAAAAGAGTTACTAGTTAAATTTTAAGATTGCGCAGTGTTATTAAGAGCTGTTGTTACTCAAAGGAAACGGAGATGAAACTGATGTTGTATGAGACTCTGACCCAATGATGCATGGATGAGAATGAAATATATCACTTTTCGTTCAATGAATCCTATGTACGGGAGGGAAAGAGAAATTTTCTAGATCAACCTTGAACTACAATACACAATTTCCTTTAAAATGCAATTGCAACAAATCACGCATCAATAACAATTCTCTATCGTTTCCTTTTCAATAATTTCAACAATTGATTTTCAATGCTTTTGAAGATGAAAAATGATTTTGAAAGAAAAACGTTTGTTCAATCTTCAAAAAGGACCTACACCCTGATGGTGAGAGTGCAGAAAATAAAAAAACCAAATGAACAAGCAATAGATAAAAAACCCAAACCACTCTTTCAATGGAAACAAAAATAAAAAGAAAACCAAACTTGTCTTTTCAATTGTATGAGAAAAATGAGTTTTCAAACAATGAGAAAATGATAAAGACAAATAAACTTAACTTTCAACCGATCACCGGTCCTTAACCAATCAAGCACACTCAGATTCCAAAATCAGAGAGTATATCTTAGCAGAGAAAAGTCAAGAAACGAAAGTCAAGACAAAAGTGACAGGAAGAGCCTTTGAAATCCTAAGACTGTTCATGCACAAAAACGAAGACAAGAAAAACATCAATCAGTGGTCCAAGAAACTCTTTTTAGGCACTTAAATTGATCTGGGCAGTTGAAGATGCAAAAACTCAAATCCAAAATTTTGAAAAACAGGGTTTGCAGGCCAGCAGTATTACACAGTGAGAGAATGAGTGATTCTCGCAGGTGAGCTTTGAGCAGAGTGCGAGAACCTCACACTGAACATAAAATCAGGGTGTGAACTCTATAGATTCTCATAGGTCACTGCGGAGTGCAGTGCGAGAATGTCTGAAACTAGTCAAATTTGTGGAAAAAGAAACAAAATTTGAAGAGGCCTCTAGACCCAGAAGGTCTATCAGGATATCCTGAAGACTCAGAGATTGATATGAATGGAGAAAGGTAAGGAAAGAGAAAATGGCCAAGGAAAAATACCAAAAACCACAAAGAACACGAGTTATATCCCCAGTGGAGTCGCCAATTTTGTTATCAGACTAATCAGTAGGTGCAAACACTAATAGATCTCCCTAGATCCACTTGGATCTAGAACAAAACAGGACAGGACATGACTCTTTCCCTAAGTTTTGACCATTGAATTAGCTAGTAGGGAGGAACAAGTAACATACCTTTGTATCACTTCCTAGGGTCTCTGTTGCTCCCGCTTCACTCCGATGCTCTCATGAAGTCAAGACCAAGACAACACAAACCAACTAAAGTGAAGATAGCACAATATATTCAACTGTCAACTTATGTGTATGATCAAGGAATTACACAATAAAGTGAGAATAGCTTTATGGGAAAGGGACATGCCATTGTATCATATTAATTGAAATTAGAACATTGCAACCTGATCGCCTTGATGTCGTAAGCTCCCTTTCAATGGCTCTTGGCTCCAACACACACACTTGCTCAATCCTTGTATGAAGAAGATCAAATCCTCTTGATCGACTTGCTAGAGTCTCCAAGCTCCTCTTCAAGCTAAGTCCTTCACAAAATATTTCACCAATTCTCCAATGAATCTTTCTTAACCTTTTCCATGAGAATTCCCTCAATATATAGGAGAGAATGAGATGGTTACTTGGATAAGAATGATCCCACAATATCAAGGAAACCGGTACAAGGATAACCATTCGAATGCCAACCCATTCTTCCAGAAGATTCCCTTCTAGAACCATCGAGAATTCATCTTTTTCCATGCTTTAGATAAGGTTCACACCCAATCTATATAGCACAGTGCGATATGTTTGCACCCTAGCTTAAGGCAGCCTGCGAGAATGGGTCATTATCGCACCCTGGGATACTAGCAACCTGCGAAATCTCTTCAAAAGTGAGTTTTCTGGGAAGAGATGAATGTCAGTTTTCTCTAGAGAAAGTTCTTATGAGGAGCCTGAGTACACCATCATCAATACACCATCATGATAACCAAAATCATGGGTAACAGTCCAGTTAAGAGTCATGGGGCTTATGCCCTAAAAAATATACAAAAGGTGCCCTCGGCATGTAAGAAGTATAGCCTAACTAAGGGCGGGGCCTGTTCGCCCGTCCATAGTGAAAAATGACGTTGGCCAAACACCGAAAAAGATACACCCAAGTCCATGGTACCTTGTAATGTCTCCCACCTCTTAGAGAGGTGATGAGGAGACTCAGTGGCCTGGGCACCCCCACTAGGTCATAGTCTCACACTGATGGGGGAAAAGTCAAGAAGTTAAAAGTTATATTTTTAAGTTGACTTAAGAAAGGAAAAGGATAAAGGAGTAAAAGATAACTCCACAAAAGAATAGAAGATTAACCCTGGGAGTTAACCTAACTCAACAGAGAATTAGAAGGAAATGTATAAGTAAGAGGCTAGGGTGCACCTATTATGCATTCTGGTTTTGGATTAGCATTTGCTATTGCTCTTGAGCATTCAGTTTGGTGGTTTTGCTGTACAAACCCTTGTGAGCAACTCAGTGGTGAAATATCCACTCACCTTGTTCCACAGCTTGGTCTCGGGGATGAAAGACTCCTCCACACCATTCTAGTCTCAGGGCCAGCTTATCGAGGGAGGTTCGATCGAGCTTATCCTGAGGGCCTGGGGCCATTCCGACAGTTGGGTTTTGTTTGCAGGGGCAGGACCATCAGTTTGAGGGATTTTCTGGAGGGTTATCATCATTCTACATTTGTCAGATTGGGACGTCGTGGAGCCATAGAGGACGTCCTGTGATTCAGTAAAACTCGGATCTAGGGAGATCTGCTTGAGATCTGAGCCCAAAACGTCTCCCATGGGATTCTCATAGCCCGATCTATATTCTTGGAGAGTTTCAGAGAATTTGGAGGCCTCCTTCATCAGGGCCGAACCAACTAGGGTTTCAGTCATCCAGTGGGGCACACCATTCAATGGAGAATTCAGATCTACAGGGTTTGAGAGTGGATTTGGGAATTTGGACATCTGGGTTTTCCTTACAGTTGCCCGATCTATCATTTGGCATATTTCTCGGGATGATTGGACACTTTTTGTAGCAGGGCATAATTATTGAGAGCTTCATCATTCTAGCAGGACGTGGCACTTTCCAGCTTGGAGGTTGAGCATTAGTATGTCTCAGATCTGCTTGATTTAGTCTTCACTGTATATCCAGCCTTTGGAGGATTATTTTGTATTGTCGGGAGCATTTTGTATCAGCTCATATCTATTGCTTGTACGGCCATCTGAGGTTTATGCCATATCAGCCATCTATTGTATTGATCTTACATTACTCATAATAAAAAGGTCAGATATTTGCTTGTGCTTCTACATCTTGAACATATTGTGATCTCCATGTGTTGATGAATCTTGTATGCACTTAATAACTCAATAAATTAGTAGTAGTTAGTGATTCCAAGAAATAATTTGGCTTGGGATCATTACAGTGGTATCAGAGCCTCGATCCTCCAAACCTGTGGAGAG
>ML828580.1:19024-31742 GCA_009831015.1 Picea engelmannii | reverse complement strand
CTCTGATATATTTCTGTTATATTACTGGATATACGCGATATCTCTGTGCATTTCTTTATTATATCTCCGCTCTCATTTCGTGCCGAAAATAATCCGGATCAATCACTCTCGCTTCCCCCTTCTTTTGATACTTTTTCTTTTCCCGAAGTTTCGTCTCCAGTTTTCCAAGAATATTCTCCACACACTGTCCCAACTTCAGTCCCAAATCTAAACATGGCGGCACAAGGAGGTGCTGGAGGTGGAGGTGGTGCTCCTGGAGGTGGTCAAGTACCAGTTCCCGGGATTTTTGCCAAAGTGGCTGCTAGATATGCTCCCCTAGTTCTTCCTGTTCTTCTTCATGATCTCCCTGAGAACTATATGAAGAGCCTCCCAAAATTTACAGGGGAGGTTGATTTGACTACACAAGAACATATCAACTTTTTTGATCAATTTGCAGATATACTTTGAATAGAACATGAGGATGTTTATTCCAGATTACTTGTTCAAACTTTTGAGGGATAGGTGAGAACTTGGTTTCGATCCTTACCAACCAGATCATTAAGATCCTATGAAGAGTTGGAGAGTGCTTTCATCATACAATGGGGTGAGAGGAAGGATCACCTCTACTACCTAACTGAATTTGGAGCCCTTAAAAAGAAAAATTCTGAGTCAGTGCTAGAATTCATGCAAAGGTTTAATAAATTATACAATAAAATTCCAGCTGAAGTTAAACCCTCACAGCCTTCAGCCAAAGTAACTTATGCTGGTGCTTTTGATCCTGACTTTGCTTTACTATTGAGGGAGAGAAGATCGTTAGATATTTCTAAAATGCAAGATGATGCAGTTGAAATCGAATCCAATATGATGGCATCAGGGAAGCTTAAAGCAAAGACCAAAAATGTAAATAAAGAAAATAAAAAATTTAAAGAACAAGGTGGACCTTCAGGGTCAGGAAAATCAGCTGGAGATAGGATAGATGAGATGGCTAGGGTCATTCAACAACTCTCAAACAAAATTTCGAAAATGGAGTTAGAAAAACCTAGAAGAGAAAATTTTCCCAGAAAAGATTTCCGAAAAAATCCTGAACCTCAAGGACCACATAAAACGATAAAAAATGAAGATCAAAAAATTCAAGCACCCTTTAAGAGTGAAGATTATATTGGAGAGGAAGATTTTGGCGAGTTTGAAGAATTGGACGAAGATATTAGTAATCTTGGTGACGATAATAGGTATCCTTATTTATCTAGACAGGATTATGAAGCATCTTTGATTAAAGAAAGTAAATCAGAAGATAAAGTTAGCAATAATGCCACTGATGATCATACATATCAAAGTGTTGTAGATGATATTATTGCTGATTTGCAGGGAAAATACAATCTAAGACCGAGAAATAAAAATATCCCTAATGTTCAAACGAAAAAGGTTTTACTTAGAAAATATACTGATGAGGAAAACCCAAAAGTTGCAGATAAACAGTCTGCAAAAAGAAATACAACAGATAACCCTGTACAGTTAGAGCCAGTAGGAACAACCCCTGTAAATACACCAACCCCGATAAAAGAAAATAAGGTCACATCACAACGTAAAACTAAGAAAAATGTTATGGAAGCCCCACACATTGAGAATGACAAGGCCCTAGGCAATTTTAACTTGGAAAATGAAATAAGCAAGATCAAAATTCCTATCCCCCTTGTCAAATTAGCAAAAAATCCAGTATACCAAAAACAAATAGCCAAAATGATTATTTTTTCTGAAAAGGAAAGTCAGGCCGACACAATTAACTTAGAAGATGATAAACCTATCATAGTTTTCGGTCCACACGTCGAAGGGGCAAGAGATACAGTGGCTCCTTTTTATATCACACTTACCATTTTTGACCACCTTTTACACAACTGTATGTTGGATTCTGGAGCTTCTCATAATGTCATGCCTAAAGAAATAATGGATAAACTTGGTCTCGAAGTCACAATACCCTATGGTGATTTGTATTCTTTTGATTCGAGAAAAGTTAAATGCATAGGGATGATTAAAGACCTAGTGGTTAATATGGCCCAGATACCCGCCAAAAGTATCCTTATGGATGTAGTAGTTGCAGATATCCCCCCAAAATATGGAATGCTACTATCTAGATCATGGGGCGCTAAGATTGGAGGGTCCCTCCAGTTAGATATGACATACGCTACAATCCCTGTTTTCGGAGGACAATTCACTCGTCTTTACAGGGAAACTCGGATGGCATTCACTGTAAGTGACCCAAAAAATCCTAAAAATCATCCAGTGTATATTGCAGATCAAGATTTAGGGAACTGTATATTATCTTTAGATGATGATTTTGAAATAGATGTAGATGATAAATATACAGAAGAAAAAATTGAAAAAAATGAAATAAAAGAAAATATATATAATACTGGTACATGGAAAATGTTTTTTGATGGTGCTTCCTCCTATCTTGGAGCTGGGACTGGAGTAATCCTTATTGCCCCTGATGATCAATTTTTGATCCCTTTTTCTTATCGGCTCCAGTGGTATATAGACTGTACAAATAATGTATGTGAATATGAGGCTTTAGTACTCGGTTTAGAAGCTGTAGGAAAAATGAAAATTAAAAATCTTGAAGTCTTTGGTGATGCTGAATTAATTATAAAACAAGTAAATCAGCAATATAAAGCTAAACATCCTAGATTAAGGTCTTATAGAAATTGTGTATGGGATTTAATTGAGAATTTCTTCACTTCTGTGAATTTTCATTTCGTCCCTAGATCCAAAAACCAACAGGCCGATGCTTTAGCTAAAGCTACATCAACGTTTAGCCCCCAAACGACTTTTAATTTAAAATACCATATTCAAATGAGACATCGTCCTTCCATACCTGATAATGTACAACATTGGCAAGTGTTCGAAGACGATGAGAAACTTAGAAAGTTTCTTGAATCTTTAGATGAGTTTTCAGAAACATATAATGATCAGGAGAATCAAAATGATCCAAGTTGGATCATGCAGGAAGGGGAAGATGCAAAAGAGTTTCATGATAAAATAGCTAATCACCGGATGCTTGTTCTAAAAAACAATCAAATCCCCAAAGGTCTGATACCTTTGGAAAGACTCTTTAATAAAGATGACATTCCTTCTAAAACAACTCTACAACCTCAACCAGAAGAGGTTGAAGATTGTAACATAGGAATTGTAGATAATCCCAAAATGGTTAAGTTATCTAAATTTTTATCAGTAGAAAATAAGAGCAAATACACAGAGTTGTTGAAAAAATTTAAAGATGTGTTTGCATGGTCATACGAATATTTGAAAACATATGACACTTCGATGATAGAACATAAAATACCACTTAAACCAGGTGTCAAACCTTTCAAGCAAAAACTCAGACAGTTTAACCCGATATTATTACCTATCATTGAGAAAGAAGTTAAAAAACTTTTAGATGCTAAGATTATTGTTCCCTTAAGATATTTTGATTGGGTTTCTAACCTAGTACCAGTGAGAAAGAAAAATGGGGAAATCAGATTATGCGTTGACTTTAGAAATTTAAATAAATCTTCTCTTAAAGACAACTATCCTCTACCAAAAATGGATCACGTTCTTGAAAAAGTAGTAGGGGCTACTAGGATGTCCATGATTGATGGTTTTTCAGGATATAATAAAATTGCTGTCAGTGAGTCTGATAAGGAAAAAAATGCATTCACTACTCCTTGGGGTACATTTATGTATGATAAAATGCCATTTGGACTAATGAATGCAGGAGCCACTTTTCAACGAGCAATGGATATTGCTTTTGTCAGCGAACGAGATAAGTTTGTAGTTATATATTTGGATGACCTTACTGTTTTTTTGAAATCAAATGAAGACCATATAATTCATTTAAAACAAACTTTTGAAAAGTGTCGTAGATTTGGTCTTTCATTAAATCCCAAAAAATCTCATTTTGCCATGAAGGAAGGCAAATTGTTGGGTCATATAGTATCCCGAGATGGAATCAGAATTGATCCTAAGAGAGTAGAGGCCATAGAAACACTAGCTATTCCTAGAAATGTTAATGAAATTCAATCTTTTTTAGGAAAAATAAACTTTTTGAGAAGATTTGTTCCTAACTTTGTTGAGATTGTTAAATTGATTACAGATATGCTCAGGAAGAACAACGAAGTTAAGTGGATAGTAGAAGCAAAGGCATCCTTTTCCCACATTAAAAAAGTTATAAGTGATGCACCGGTACTAGCAAGTCCGGATTATCTTAAGGACTTTCTCATTTTTTCTTTTGCCTCAGAACATACTCTTGCTGCTGTTCTCCTCCAGAAGAATGAAGAAGGTTTTGAGCAACCCATCGCCTTCTTTAGTAAAAGCCTCCGAGATGCTGAGATTAAATACAATATAATGGAAAAGCAAGCTTACACAATGGTTAAAGCATTGAAATCTTTTAGAACGTATGTATTACATTCCAAAATCATTGCATATGTACCTACCAGTGTTGTAAAGGATATCTTAGTTCAAGCAGACAGTGATGGTAAGAGAGGTAGATGGCTTGAAAAAATTCAGGAATTTGACTTGGAGGTTAAACCAACTAAATTAGTAAAAGGACAAGGTTTATATAGACTTCTAGCTGAATCTAATTTTCGGGCTCTTGGGATAAACAATGCTCAAGAGGAAGAAGGATGGATAGATGTGAATGAAATTGATGATCAAATAATCGAAAACAAGATTGAGGACATATTCATTTCATCAGATTGGTATAAAGATATAATAACATATCTTTTAACTTTGAAATGTCCAGATGATTTGTCACCTTCCAAAGCTAGAACACTGAAACTGCATGCAGTTAAATACTGCATTTCTGAAAAAATATTATACTGGAAAGACCCGCTTGGTTTCCTCTTAGTTTGTCTAGTTGAATCAGAGACAAAGGAAGTCATAAGTCAGTTTCATGAAGGTGTCTGTGGAGGGCATCATGCTTGGAGAGCAACAACATATAAAATATTAAGGGTTGGTTATTACTGGCCAAAACTTTTCCCTGATGTAAATGCTAAGGTAAGGGCTTGTAGCCCTTGCCAATTTTTCACTGGAAACCAGAAGCTTCCAACTATGTCGTTAGTTCCAGTTAAAACAGAAGCCCCTTTTCAGCAATGGGGGCTTGACCTCATAGGTGAGATAAATCCCCATTCAAGTGCCCAACATAGGTGGATTCTCACTGCCACAGATTATTTCACCAAGTGGGTGGAAGCAATCCCTACAAGGAAGGCCACTGATTCAGTGGTTATAGATTTTTTGGAAGAGAATATATTGGCAAGATTTGGTTGTCCTAGAAATATAGTAACAGATAATGCACAGGCTTTCAAGTCAATGGAAATGATCAGTTTTTGCCAAAAATATAATATCGTGCTAGGACATTCTACAGCATACTATCCACAAGGAAATGGTCTGGCTGAATCTTCTAATAAGAGTTTGATCAGTATAATTAAGAAAGTATTAAATGAAAATAAAAAATCTTGGCACTTACATTTAAAGTATGCTTTATGGGCAAATCGGATAGGAACGAAGAAGTCTATTGGTACTTCGCCATTTCAAATGGTTTATGGCACAGATGTAGTATTGCCCATAAATATAGCACTTCTTGTGATGAAACTGTGGCAGGATGAGAAGGAAGAGCCAAATCCTCTCACTAGAAGAATAAACCAGCTGATTGAAGTTCAGCAACACAGGGATGTAATAGATGAAAAGCTACAGAAGTACCAGGATAATATGAAGCTGTTATTTGATTGCAAGGCCAAGAACAAAAACTTTCTTCCAGGAGATCTAGTTTTGAGGTGGGATGCTCGAAAGGAATATTCAAGTAAAAACGGTAAATTTGATCATATCTGGTATGGACCCTTTAAGATATCCTCTTTTGATGGTAAAAACTCATTTCTACTGGAAAATTTAGATGGTAAGATCCTAAATTCCCCTGTTAATGCACGATTCTTAAAGCATTACATGGAATAAATAAAAAGTAATAATAATAATAATAATAAAAAAAATTGTATATACCAGTTTCCTTCTCAAATTTTTGAAAAACTTCTTTGTTAAATTAAAAATTTGTACAAAAAAAAAATCTAATCCACAGAGTTATTTTTGAAATTATGTCTGAGGTATTTTGGTTTATAGATTGTTGAAAAGTCTCTTTTAATATCCTCAGTATTATCTTTTATATGATAACATTTTGTATCAGAGTTGAAAAGATTTTGTATCGACTTTGAAAATCTTCAAATGATTGAATTCAGTGAGGTCAGTTTTCATGATTTGTCTCTCTGACTTAAAATGGGTGGGTTTGAGATTAAATCTAAATATCTTAAGTCGTTTAACAGTTTGTCTAAACTTTTAAGCTTGCTCAAAAGAAGATCCCTTGAAAATATTTCCCCCTTTTTCTCTACAAACTAAGGAGGTTTTGAAGGTTAAAAAAAATAAATTGGTCTAGAATAATCAAAACAAGTTGACAAACCTTTATTATAAAATTTTACACAGATCACCACCCCTGATATATTAAGTATCACTGATTGCCCCCGCTTCATAAGCATGAGCTAACTATAAGACAGATGGTGAAAGGAAATTCATAATTTATTGCCCCCATCTAGTCATACAGACGATGAAAGGAAATTCATTTAAATGATTTCCCTCGTCTAAAAAATAAAAACAGATAACTTCACCGGGGTACTGAACAGGCCTGCTGGCAGTGAAGCAATGTCTAGACATAAAATTAGCACTCGAAGCGGTGAAAGGAAATTCAATAAAAAGGGACAGATAAATTCACCGGGGTACTGAACAGGCCTGCTAGCAGTGAAGGAATATCTGAGGTATCTATAAGGTTGTCATACTTATCTATAACTCTATTCTAGTTATCAATTTTTCAAAAAACCAGATATTCATCTTAAGTCAAAATAGAGCTTCCCAGTTTTAAAATTATAAATTTATTTCGATTGATGCAAGATGAAATGTTCAATAACCTGTTGAGATTCTAAAGATTGTTCTAATAATCACAATACTAACTCAATTTTGTAATGAGAAGGAGAATTTTGAAGAAGACTATAACTGAATTTCAAATAAGTGAGAAGTTTTGAAAAGGTTTTCAAAGACTTTATGTGTTCTCTTTTCTTACTCCTTGATCAGTTTATCAGAAATAAACCTTTGACCCCATTACCCAATGAAGGCACTGAGTCTGCATGTTCTCCTCGTCCCGCAGGGAGACGAGGTCCCCAGTTGGAGCCTATGTTGAAACAGACCTTGAATTTTTTATTTTTAAAGATAAAAGTTTTGTATTTTTGAGTCTTTGTATTTTTCAAATTTCCTAAAGTAAAAATTTCATCATCGACGAATTCGCGATGTCTTTTATAGTTTATTTTTGGACAAAAAATGATAAAAATCTAAATGAACATAAGGTTTTCAATACTTTTTCAAACGATCTTTTAAACGGGCAGTAATTTAAATTTTAAGGAATTTTAAATTTAAATCGGAATATCGGGATTCAGAGTTTTGCATGAACAAATGTTCGATGCAAATTGAATTGTGAAATCTCAATTCCCAATTTCCATATGCTTTAAAAACTCAATTAAAACGTAATTTAATTAATTCATAATTAATAAGGGTTTAAGCATTAAGTTAATCACATCGGGAAATCGGGATTCACAGTTTTGTGAAATCAAATAATCTTGTCATCGAATTACCCGATTTCCCGATACAGTTAATCCTTAATTAAAGTTTTGAATTGATTTAATTACCGCTAAGAATGATTAAGCATTAATTAATTACATCGCGATATCGAGATTCATGGTTTGTTGAGCAGCATGTTTTATGACACCAGTTTTCCCGATTTCCCGAAATCCCGATCCCCGATCTTCTGATTGACGAAATCCCGAAAAGGTCAAATCCTGATTGATTAAGATAATAAAAACGTTTTAATTTAAATAATACATCGTGATTGCGGCCATCGAGGTTCTCTGATGACATTTTTCCAGGACATCAAAAGTGTCGAAACTCCGAAAAGCAGGTTTTCAAATTTAATTCAAGGTTAATGCTAATTAATAATCCTTCTAAACAAGGTTTAAAGTTAAATTTTCATCGAATTTCTTTAAAGCGTCATTCTCCGATTTAATAAATTTCTATTATATTTGAAAACACTGAGAAAGCATAAGTACAAACTTTAAATGCATATCTTTGGAAATATCTTTTTCATTTAAGATCCTTAATTTCATAACAGAGGTACAAATCTCAATGCTTTTATGATATATTCGAAATAAATTTTTGAAACGTCTACATTATCATTTCAAAGCTAAATTCCTCTCTGTTACAGGTTTTCAATTGAACACAGAGATATGGCACCCAAAAAGGCTTCGAAGAAAAATGAAGAGCAACCAGAAGGTGATATTATTTCTGATACTACTACATCTGGGGTACACTCTATCAAATCATGGACTGGAATTGCAGAAAAATTGGAGGATGAGCTTAAATATGCGGACACTGATGCGGAAATTCACCTCCGAGATATTTCCGAGACTAAACTTCATAAGGTGGCTGCACGTTCGAGACTCGTGTCATATACCGATATGATTGCCTGGGCTCTGGATAAAGTAGATGTCCCAACCAGAAGTATTCTGAACGAGAAAGGAGTCGTCATCGGCTCATTTAGGCCTGAACATATTCAAGTAATGTATAAGCTCTCGCCCAATTATAGACACACTTTTAATTCTGAGTTTATAGCTGCATTTCAAAGAAAAGAATGCATTGAAGCGGGCCAAACATACCCTGACATGATTAGAGGATGGGCTAGAGATGAAAACAAGTTTAGGGCTGATTTACATGGAGTTTATGCCACAACTTCCTTAAATGAATATATGGTTTATATAGCAATGATGTTATGTAGACTTTTTGGGAGAAAGGATCCTTGTCATTTTCATGCAGATTGGACACCTTTCTTAGAGGAAGTTTCAGAAGGACACAGTTTTAATTGGCACAAAATTTTGTCAGATAACCTCACATCAGAGGTTGTGAATTATAAAGCAGCTAGGTCAAAAGGAAAAACAATGTCTTTTTATATGTCAGCTTATATCATGGATGCCATTTGTTTTATGACTCCTTTCCCATTAATGAATTGGAGTTGGAATGTTTCTTTCTCAGAGCCTGTTCATAAATACCACTAAGCTCTCTGGGAAGAAAATGCAAAAAATGTTTTCTATGAGGTTTGTCATTATGTAATTATCCCTCTGCACAAAATATTCTTTGGATACGAACCTCCTCGTATTTCTAATACCATCATAGAAAACCTCAAGTCAGTTGCTGACTGGTTCATCGAGGAAAATGTTTCCTATGTGAGGGTTTCTGGCTGTTTTATTCCACCTCACGCACTCCCAAAAATTCTACCAGACAGGTTAATATGCAGAGAAGTGGCTTATCAGCTAGTCAATGGTGGTATTGGGTTAGAACTAAAATCTCAGCAGAAAAAAGCATGGCCGTCTTTTCCTGTTTATATAGGAAATTTTTTTTTATTAAACATAGGCCATTCTAAGGCAGAAGATGAGGTGATGTATGAAGTGAAATTAGCAAGCATAGAGCACAGGAAACACGACCCTTACCAAACAATCAGTCGACATTTCACACAATGTAATTTAAAAGCATATGAGCATGAATTTTCAGTTTATGATGATGTTTTCAAAAATGTTAAAGCTTATGAGGAAGTGCAGAACAGAGTGAAAACCTTGTCACCTGAAGCACAGGTGGGGTTTGCATCTTTTCAAAGAAATAGACGATGTTGTTTGCCAAAAATTTTACAAGGTGAAATGTCAACTTCGTTGCCAGAGCAAGAAACAATTCCTACAGGGTTTGAAACTATTATTCAGGATAAGTCAAGTGACAAAGATAAGTTGAAAAATCCTGAAATACCTCCTCAGAATACAGAGGGTTCTCAGACCAAAGAACCACATACAGAAAAGGGAAAAGGAATAGAAACAAGTCCAATAGTGCTCGATGATATTCCAGAAAATGTTGGAGGAATAGCTTCAAAGGAACTTGGCAGTCCTATTATAGCATTGACCCCACTACAGTATACTTTCAGAACCCCTCATGAGGGAGTTCTATATGTAAGCGACTTAGAGCCAATCACCAGAGATGAAATCCCTTCATCTAATTATTTTTTCAGTAAAAAACGAAGAGCTGTCTTGAAACAGGAAATTCATCCTGTAGGAGAAAGAACGATCAAAAGACATAAAATTATCATTGATGGAAAGAAACTCAATGAAGGAGAATTCACTATAGAGTTAGCAGGAACCATGGGTGCTATAGCATCAGCCAACATGTATTCTGTAGGGAATCTAACAACTATCCTGGAGCAAAAGGATCAAGAAATAATGTAGTTGCAGGATAGATTAAAAGAAAATGAAAGAATTATTGGCTGGGGGATACAAAAGGGTCTAGAACAAGCTAGGCTCAAGGACATACAAGAAATCCAAAAGTTGAATGAAAACTTGGATGAAGCAAAAAACATGATACAGGTTACTCAAGAACAAGTGCAAAAGTTGGGCGATGAAAATAAATATTTGCAAGATAAAATTATTTCAATTACTAATCAAGTAATTGAAATGGAACATTTCAAGACCAAAGCATCAGAGATATATGCAAACATAGAAGAAGAACAGCAGAAAATATTTTGCAATCTGGAAATCATCCAGAATTATTTTCATGAGTCAAATAGGTCTATGGAAAAGGTAGTTCAGAAAGAAAGAGAAGCTAAAGCAGCAAGGAATTCTTTTCAAAAGGTAATAACTTCTTTACAAAAAGAAGAAATTGGGAAAAGATAGAAATTACCCCTTTCGGAACAAGTAAAAGGAGATATAATGATAAAAGTTTGGGATACAAAATTGGCAGAATATAAAAGAATTACAAAAGGAATTAATGAAGATTGTCAAAGGATCTTCAATCTTATTGAAAAAGATTCAATAAATATCGGGACAGATGGTTCTTCTGAGTTATTAGGTGAAGTCAACATTACCAAGTATCAGCTGAAATCAAAAGAAGAACTCGAAGAAAAGAGAGCAGAAATCTCAAATATTAAAATTGTCAACATTGTAGAAATAGATAAGTGGATGATAGCTTCAAGTTCAAAATTGGAAAAGGTTAAATTCACAGAGAAAACAATAGCAAGCCAGTTGTCGGGTTTACAAAGAAGTTTTTTCTCTTTTGAAGAAAATGAAGTACCTGAGGCTCCTAAATTCTTTGTAAACTTTTTAGGGAAATATGTTCAATGCGTTGAAGCAGATAAACATAGTTCATCAATGCAAATTTAAAACTTTGCAAATATTTTTATTTTTTAGAATTTTGAAAGAAATTGTAAACGGTTAACATTAGTCTATGTAACCGTAATATAAGGAAGTTGGTTAGTTACCAACGCAAAAAATTTGATAGAAAGATATAAATATAGTTTCAAAAGGCTGAAACAGGGCTTCAGAAATTTTGGAGAAGGCCAATTTTTGTAATATCAACTTTGAAGTTCATCGGAATATAAATCGCAAAAAAGATTCTAGATCCTGCAATTTTGTGACTATGTTTCTTCCCTTGTTTATCATGCTATGTTAAATCTTCCTCTTAATGTGTGTTTCTAATGAGTAAATCAATTTGAAGTTATATACATTTTGTCTATTGTTTAGATTGGTTTGGATGTTGAATGTATTACAGTCTTTCCTCTGAAATTACTTTAGTAATTTTAAGACCTGTACACCTTCTGTTCCTTAATATTTAACCCTGTTAGAAATCTTGTTTTTCTTTCATCGTTGTTAATTGAAATATAAGATTATTTCTAGATAAAAGCCTTATATTTCTTTGTGTTGTGTTTCATCATTTACAATTTCAAAATTGTTACAAAACCAGGAAACGACCTTGATTGTGTTTTTACATTACTGTTTTAGATTTCAAAGTTATTTTTATTAATATCTTCTCTGAAAGTATGAAGTAACCAATTGATAAAAACCCATTTACAAAACCTTTAAAACCCTATCACCCATGACAGTACCTAGTGGTAGACAACCAAACGTA
Source organism: Picea engelmannii (assembly GCA_009831015.1). Classification (NCBI taxonomy): domain Eukaryota; kingdom Viridiplantae; phylum Streptophyta; class Pinopsida; order Pinales; family Pinaceae; genus Picea; species Picea engelmannii. The sequence goes on along the minus strand of ML828580.1, from coordinate 19,709 downwards.
GAACCTGGTCTTCAGGATCAAACTAGCATTGCCCTAAACTTATTTAATACTATTCTACAAACAACAACCAATAGGGCTGAGTTAGAAAGATCGTGAGCTGCTATTGAACGTGACATTAGCATCCAAGAGCAACGGGAAGCAAGACAGAGACAGTTGAGAAACTGAATCTGATCTAGTCTTTCTTTGTTTCTTCATTTTAAAGTCTTATTATAAAAACCCCTTTCGGATGCCTTGACGGTATGTTTTATAGCCTTAAAAAATAAACTCAGGAACAACAATACCAACATCATCCTAGGGGTGCAGTGGCTCGGCACTTTAGGACCCATCACCATAAATTGCAAGACCATGGAAATGTCCTTTGTGGAGGAAGGAGGACGAAAGGTTGTGCTCAGAGGCATGACAGGTAACTCTGCCAGAGTGGTCATGGCCAAGAGGATGGAAGCCATCTTCAGAAGGGAAGAAATTGTATATGCAGTGGAATGCAAGGTCTCAACATGGGTGGATGAGAAGGGAGAGGTGCATTACACACCAGAGATCAAAATAATCCTTGACAAGCACCAGAAAGTGTTTGGGCCGATTCCTCCAGGTGTGCCACCAGACAGGGGGTTTGAGCACATCATTGAGCTAGAATCCGGGGCTAAGCCTGTTATCACCACACCCTATAGGCATCCCAAGAAGTATAAAG
>ML828580.1:0-15517 GCA_009831015.1 Picea engelmannii | reverse complement strand
TTTGGAGGCCTCCTTCATCAGGGCCGAACCAGCTAGGGTTTCAGTCATCCAGTGGGGCACACCATTCAGTGGAGAATTCAGATCTACGGGGTTTGAGAGTGGATTTGGGAATTTGGACATCTGGGTTTTCCTTACAGTTGCCCAATCTATCATTTGGCATATTTCTCAGGATGATTGGACACTTTTTGTAGCAGGGCAGAATTATTCAGAGCTTCAGCATTCTAGCAGGACGTGGCACTTTCCAACTTGGAGGTTGAGCATTAGTACGACTCAGATCCGCTTGATTTAGTCTTCATTGTATATCCAGCCTTTAGAGGCTTATTTTGTATTGTCGGTAGCATTTTTTAGCAGCTCATATCTATTGCTTGTACTTCCATCTGAGGTTTATGCCATATCGGCCATATATTGTATTGATCTTACATTGCTCATAATAAAAAGGTCAGATCTTTGCTTGTGCTTCTACATCTTGAATATATTGTGATCTCCATGTGTTGATGAATCTTGTATGCAGTTAATAACTCAATAAATTAGTAGTAGTTAGTGATTCCAAGAAATAATTTGGCTTGGGATCATTACATACCTCGACAACATGATTCTGCATGGACGGTGGGAGATCCTCAATCTTCGCCATAGGAACTGTACAAGTAAGAGCGGTGAGGTTCCGCTCCACCCGCCTCAAAACTCTCTCAGCCTCTCTGGCTGCAGGTCCCCCTACTACTGTTGGTCATTCGGCTACGGATAGTCCCACCTCTGGTCGAGGATGCTTGTTGGCATAGGGGAGGATCTAGGTTTCAATGGTACAATAACGCACAATCAAATCCCTAACTACCGGCCCTTTTGACAACACCTGCGAAGTAGATGAAGTCTCACTCGAGGTAGAGGCAGGGGTGGTTGCAAGACTCAGGTGTCTGCAACCTTAGTTGGGACACTGATCTGTGATTATAACACTTAATATAACTCTTAGCACTATCAGTCCCATGATATGCAATCAATATTCACTTCACTGATAAAACAAAGCATCGCAACAGTCACACTAATCTATAGTATCTAAGCACTTAGCATATAAATGGATCATAATGAGCATATAAAGAATTAAGCACAACTATCCTAATTAGATATAATATTTTCACATATCATAAGCACAAATAAGAAGTAGATCTATCTAAACATATCAAAGCACTTAGAAAATAACATGTGAACACATCAAGATAAGCACAAAACACATCACACAGTGTTTACGTGGTTCACCCCCACCCTGGGGCTACGTCCACCAACTATTCTTCTTTATTGTCTTTAGTCAATTGGTTACAAGAAAAAATCCATCAAAACCCTTACTCCGCATAGGACAAAAGACCTGCGCAACTCACTAGATCCTTCTTCCTTGCATTACATCACTAAGCCGTCTTTAGTCTCGCACAAGGAATTGCACTCAGCTCTGGAAGTCTTACACTGAATGAAAAAATCCCTGATCACACAGATCCACCTCTTGGCACTTAGCCTACATCACATAGATATCTCATTCAACTTCAACTACTCCCCTATATGGCCTAAACATCTATATATATATTACAAAATAGGCCTACACATGGGTAAACCCCTGGGTCAACATCCCATTCCCGTTACATATTCCCAAAAACCCAAAATTGATCCAAAAGTGGGCCAAGGTCCCATGATCTCTGCTTCATCTCGCACTTCTCCTTCGATAGGCTGTTGAAGTCCCAAAACTTGGTCAAGGGCCAACAGGGCCCCAACACTCACCTGTGACTCATCTCGAGTCACTTTGGTCTACCTAGTTCTGCCTCGAATGCCTCAAGCTTGGTTCGAGCTGCTTCGACTTGATTCTTTTTTGTGGCCTCTTGTTCGGTGAACTCCTGGATCACCGCATCGTTCACTGGCCCTTCTAGGTGTTGTTCTGCTGTGATGACGACCTGTTCTAGCTCTTATCCTTGGCTCTCGACCTCTGTAAACAACAGGCATGCATTATCTTGCACTAGTTGGAGCCATTGAGTTATGTCCATCAATTTTCTTTGGCTCATATGGATCTGTGGCTAGGTTGTGTGTTTCTCGTGAGACCTATTCATTCTTTCTATGGCCGATAGGGCCTTCAGCTGCACCTGAAGTGTGACTGTGTGCTGCTTCACTTCCTGGAGCTAGGAATCCAATGCTTGTAACTTGGGGTTCTCAGTGATTTTTTTGTAGGTCTAAGAACTACGGTTACTCAGTTGTTTGCACTCCAAGGCAAGATCTTTAAATATGTCAATTGTGTTGCGGGCAATTGCTTCCATTAGGTCTCTTACATCTTGAGGGGTATCGGGCAAAGTGTGGAGCTCCAAGTCTTATATGCGTTATTGGAGCTACTGGATTACCTCTTCAAGTTGTGCCACATGTTGTGGAACTCACTCTTTGGTCTTTACTTCGAAAACTGTCACAGAGCGAAGTGCTCTTTTGATCATTTCCTTAACTTCAACTTGTTTAGCGAGAAACTGTTCCTTCCTTTGCTATAACTGTTCTTTTTCTTCATCACATTTCATTTGCAGAGCAAGCTTTTCCCATTCTGCAGTACTTCATTTCTCCTTAAGGTCTTTTTGTACTTGTGCTAAATCCTGGGTGGCTTGTGTTGTTTCCTTCTGAGCTCATCAAAGGAGAGATTCAACTGTATCAGTGATGCAGTGTAGTTGGGCTGACTCATCACCTAGTTCTGGTGTTTCCAATGACGGAGGCATAGTGGAAACTGCAAGGCTGGACTATAGTTCCTGTTGCACTCCTTGAAGTTCAAACTTGATCCTATTGAACACCTCCTCCTGCTTATCTTCTTACTTCTCTTCTATCTCCAACGAAGCATCATTTAGTGTTGCAACGATGAAGTCGAAGTCGTCTAAGGTGAGGGTGGTCTCAAATTTGTTCCTGGTTGCTTTTGATTTCTTCCTTGAGGAAGGTTTCAGAGGGGAAACCTTCCTTTTCTTCGAGGGGTCATCCTCGTCTCTAGGTGGTGTAACTTCGCCTTTCTTCTGTTCCACTTCTGTGCCATATATCTCTCTGCCATCTCCTCCTTTCTCTGTTGAGATGGAAGTAGTCTTCATGGATGCGCTATCTAAATCATGGACCTCTTCAGTCTTCTTTGTCTTGCTACGTCCAGGGGTATCATGCACTACTTTGGGGCTGTCAATATTAGATATCTCCACGGAGTCTATTGGGATGAGGAGGTTCATCCACCATTCCTTGGTGATTTCCTCCAAATCCGCCTTTGTCAACTTGTAGTATGATTGTAGCTATTGTTTTTGCTCATCAGCGCGCACTGTGATATAGATGAAATGGTGGTCCATGCTGAATTTCATCAAGGGCCTGAATCTGTGGAGAGTGCTTGGGGTTATACAAGGCTTGGACTGGATAGCAATCATCAACTGGTTGTAATATGTGTGTAACATGGTATTTAACTGCCACTATTTATTCATGTCATTCAAGTACCATAGTGTACTGAACTTCATGGCCATAGGTTCAAATGGCTCGATGTCTGGGAAGGTCGCATCTTCCAGCATCTCCAACGATATGAAAGCGACCAGTATGAGAAGCCAACTGAAGTGGAACTCATATCCTTGATCCTGTGCTTCCCTACAGTTGAGTTCCAATTGGTTTACCAAGTATTGCACCCAATTCATCTGAAGTCCTTCTGTGCACTTCCTTGCGAGGTCGACTACAAACCCCGTAACTTGGGTGGGTCGATGCTTTCACACCAACTTTCCTGAGATCAATTGGGAGGTGAGGTGCACTATGCCACTTTGGATAGAATCTACCTTGTAGCCTCGCGTTCCCATCTCTACATCATCATAGGAATCTTTGATCTTCTTCGCAAGAGCACGATCCATGATCTTTCTGGGGTAGAACTCTTGTGGGTCAGGGCCTTGCATTCTTATCCCTATGATCTGATTGATCAATGTCGGATACACTATGATCCATCGATTCAACCACAAATATCTTCCATGGTAGCAGGACAACAACATCTTGATGCATGCGTTCACTTCTTGGTGCCTACCAAAGTGTGGGATATTCATGACGTTGAGCAGTGTGGACTGCGCGAGGTTATGGGTTCGTGATTGAGGAACTATCTTTGAATTCTTTCCTTTTGTTCTAGTCAGATACTTATGTGGGGGGAGCATGCTATAAACCTTCCTGTTGCCGAGGTTGAAGTCGCTAAACTTCAATGTTGTGATCTTATCCTGGTCTGCGTGCACTATGTGTATCCCCTTCGGGAGGTACACAGTGACCAAAGTGTACTCAAAATATTTGGGCACACTCTCTCGATTGATTGCGCCGCTCAGAGGTGGTATATAAGTGGGTAGTATACTCAGGATTAACTTATCATTTGTGATATTATCCCTATGCTTAGTTCTCTTTTCATCTACTAGACGGGATGGACCGACTCGAGTAGTGGACGGAGAGACCGATAGTCCTCTCGTCGAAGATGCTTGTACACCTATAGACACTCCTCTCTCTGACATGACTCTTTCAGTCATTAAGTTGAGGAGAACTTATGTTACTAATTCTTCAACTGCGGTGAGATCGTCGGACATACGCGCTCGGGATTAAAATTTTTGGGGTCACAATGATCTTAGATTTGTCACTAGAACAACCAACAATAGCACAATGATCACTATATACAATTTTCTTAGTCTACGGGCTTCAAATTCTCAGTTAGACAAAGTGTTGTCCGTGCATGGCACGACAAGATAAGTAGGAAACTCGACAACGGTTTGCTTGCAATGGTTATGGACCTTCATTAACTCTTGTTCAATTCATTATGGCACGGTCTAATGGTCTGATGATGGAACTTTATTGCCTTGCTACTCATTTGGAGCGTCAATCGAATGATTATAATATCCCCAATGGCTATATTGCTTTGCCATGGTGAAGTTCCATGTGTCACTGTTCTGATATCTAGGTGAATCTCTAATTCTACAATTTTTATGTCTGTGAAGTTCCTTCTGTAACCTTCTACAACTTAGCTCTCTTCTTACTTTGCTTTCTAGCCCTCTTTCCAGTGAGCTTCGTCTTGGTGGTTCATTTTCCACTATGATTCTTATATTTTTTTGTCTTAGTTACTTCGCGTTGTTGAGATTCTCTCCTAGGACTCAGGGGTAGCACCTCTTCTTTATCCAACATAGGTACTTTAGTTTGTTGTGAGTCTTCTAATATTTTTTCAACTTTGACATCTGGGTTTCCAGTGTTAAATAGCTTCGACCTGTTCTCCTGTTATTTGATCAAGTGTGTGATCCTTCTGGTCATGAAATATTTTAACTCCAGTTTCTTCTGCTCCAAGACTTCTTCTTATTTCTTGCATCTGGCTTGATCTTTGTCAATCCAAGGTTTTCCTATTAACATGGTAAACAGGGCGTTGTCTTCAACAAATTTAATAATATCAACATATTCCTCTGTCGAAGTTCCATTGACGGTCATAGGTATCTAAGCGAGCCTTCCACACAAGTTTACCATTTTTCCCCTAAATAACCCTAGTCCTTCTAATGAAGGAATCATAGCGGGCCTCCCTATAGCTTCCCAAGTTCTCTCTGTCATGATATTCGCCTATGTCTCTTCATCTAGAAAACAGTCAATGTCTAAGTCTCCTATTCTTGCTTCGATGCATTCTTTATCTTTAAGGATCTCTGATAATCTAATATGTCGGTGGTCATTCAAGGTTTCTTTCATTTGTAGCAATATTTTCTTTGATTCTTCCTAGGGTTCTGCTATAGCCTCTGGAGCTTCCTTAGGGTTTTCTTGATTCAGATTCATTCCTTCAAGCTTAGCAATCATTTTGGGGAAATCCAACACTTCATGGTCCATAGCTCTTCTCTCGTGGAATTCTTTAGCAAGATGTATTGGTTTTCTGCAACTGTAACAGAGGGTTAATCCTCTCTTTATTTTAAATGATCCCCAGCCTCTTCTGTACTTTGCACTAGGATCATGGTAGTTAACTTGGAACTATTTATTTCTGGGATCCTACATCCATTCATTAGTCCAAACATTCTTTCTATGCATCGATATAACATATCTTTCACTCTTCTTATCATATCTACTCATATCAAACCTTCTTTCATCTATCAATGCCCTAGTTTTCAAACTAGGACAACCTCTATTAAACATACCTAGATCCATAATCTAGAAACAAAAATTTCCACTTATCTTACTTCTACAGAGCACAAAGCTTCCATATCTAAAAATCTTTACCATATTTACCTTTATAAGAGCATAGGGCTTGCAGATATTACCTGTTTTAATCATAAATTATCACTTTTACCTTTGTTATAGCACAAATCTTTCAGATCCTGCTTCTTTCCTTCAGATCCAACCTCTTTTCTTCAGATCCGACTTCTTTCTTTTAGATCCGAGCTCTTTTTTTTTTTTCTTCAGTGCAGAGCTTTATAGATCAAGTAGAAAACTGCGCACCAAGGCATAGATCTACGCACAGAGCTTCTTCTTTCTTAGTTCCTAGCAATCACAGTTTCAGGTCTCGACAACAAAACCATTTTTTGGCGGAGGGGCAGACCCAGGCTTCAACACTACAAAAACGCACCAACAAATCCCTAACTACCAACCCTTTCAACAACACCTGCGAAGCACATGCAGTCTCACCTGAGGCAGAGGCAGGGGTGGTTGCAAGGCTCAGGTGTCTGCAACCTTAGCTGGGACACCAATATATGATTATAACACTTATTACATCTCTTAGCACTGTCAGTCCCACGATATGAAATCACTATTCACTTCACTGATAAAACAGGGCATCGCAACATTCACACTAATCTACAATATCTAAGCACTTAGCATATAAATGGATCAGAATGAGCATATAAAGAACTAAGCACAACTATCCTGATCAGATCTAATATTCTCACATATCATAAGCACAAAGTAGAAGTAGATATATCTAAATATATCAAAGCACTTAGAAAATAACATGTGAACACATCAAGACAAGAACAAAACACATCACATAGTGTTTACGTGGTTCACCCCCACCCTGGGGCTACGTCCAACAACTGTTCTTCTTTATTATCTTCAGTCAATCGGTTATAAGCACAAATCCATCAAAACCCTTACTCTGCATAGGACAGAATATCTGTGCAACTCGCTAGATCCTTCTTCCTTGTGTTACAACACTAATTCGTCTATAGTCTCTCACAAGGACTTACACTCAGCTCTGCAAGTCTTACACTGAATGCACAAAGCCTTGATCACACAGATCCAAGTCTTGGCACATAGCCTACATCACATAGATATATCATTCAAATTCAACTACTCCCATATATGGCCTAAAAATCTATATATATATATTACAAAATAGGCCTACACATGGGTAAAACCATAGGCTGACATCCTATTCCCATTACATATTTCCAAAAACCCAAAAATGATCCAAAAGTGGGCCAAGATCCCGTGATCTCTGCTTTGTCTTGCGCTCCTCCTTCAACAGGAGGTCAAAGTCCCAAAATAGGTCAACATGACCAGGAAACTCCAAAACTTGGTCAAGGGCCAACAACGCCACCTGGTCCTCATAAAGTCTGCTAGACGCACCGACCCCACATCTGCACATAATGGATACATACGTGTTAGATACTCTGGTATACAAAAACATGATATATATGAAAAAAAACATAAAAATTAAATAACTTTGAAAATAAAAAACAAACTTACCCATATCTCCTCACTCCTCTCTGGGAGGTACATGCATGCCAGGATCTCTATAATAGTTGATCCTGGCATAGGGGTAGTCCTCTATGTTCGGAATCTGTCGTGCCCACCAAGCAAAAAACTTGTCGTCAAAAGCCTCAATAGTCCTCCCCCCACCCTGTCACGGAAAAAGAACCACCCATCTGCATAACGCTGGGAGAGAGGGCTCATTCCCTCGTATCGTCTCCCTAGGGATAAGACTTGCTACCCTCTCAAAGAAAAAGTAACACAAAATAGTCACGAACCCAAATTTTCTGTGTCTCCGCATATGACACTCTATCAGTTGTCTCTTCATGCAGTCTAGTAAGGTGGTACTCCAGCTGAAAATTTGTGCATTTAACCACTGAACTGCACAATTCATGTTCACCTGGAAATCCTGATAAAAATATGTGGATCCAGTGATCCACCCAATGAGAAAAACTATCGCTTTCAGTGATAGGTTAGAAATCTTGTTTATCGGCACCTGTGTGCCCACTTTGTCTGTGCCAACTTCACAATGGAGTCCAATCAACTCCTCTATGTTTTGAGGCCCGGAGCGAAACATGTGAAAGTTGACTAGTTCCCCTCTCCTTTAGAGGCCAGTCCGAAAGTAGATACCTTCAGTCGTTGGAGTCAACGACTGTCCCTCAAGCATGAATGCCTCTTCATCCAAGTGCCATTAATCTACCAAGGCATTCAACATCCAAGGTTGTGCCTGTATAAATGGACACTGGAAGAATTTCAACAAACCACACTGCGCCAATGCGGCGGTAGCATCAAGGTCCTCTCCGACCAAATTATCAATGTCCTCATGCTCCCTCTCTCTTCAATGAACATACATCCTACATTTGACAAGTTCAGAGGGGATCAACTCTTGCATCTTTTAAATTTTTCAACATGTTGGAGGGTATACGTGTGTTGTAGTATACACAGTCGCGTATTCCCGCGTGAAGTATTTTATCTACACGTGGGCATACACTGGCTGTCATAGGAAAACCCACGTATACGTAGGGTTAACATTTTTAAAGGTCGATTCCCCCCCAAAAAAGCAAAAAGAAATGCATAAAAGAAGAATTGAAATGCAAGAGGGGCTAGTATGTACTTGCTTGGTCCAAGCGGAATTTTGTCTCATCCACTGAAGCTCGCGTAATCGACTCTTTTGAAAAAGGGGTGTTTTTGGCTTCTTAGTCAATTTCTCAATTAGCAATGGTAATACTGCTGCCAACTTCTATTTATAGACGTTTTGGCTCCTTTTTGTCATTTTTTGGACCCCTTTGTCGTTTTTTTTAACTTGAAAATCATGTAATATGGTTCAAGAGTTTCTTAGGGAATGTTACGATAAATGTTTCTTTGGGTATTGGGAATTTTTTTGGAGATTTGGGTCATTTTTAAGGTCCTTTGGTAAAAAGTCATTTTTCCAAGTTGTTGAAACTAAGTTAGGATTCCACCTCCAATTTATGTATCTCGTTGTCTTTGTCTCTTTTCCATAGGATCAAACCCACTGAGTTGTGACACAGAACCATCATTGCTTCTTTAGAAGTGTTGTAATTTAGTAGTAGAGCCTCCACCTTTCATGGATTCCCTAGGTAGATCCTGGTTGCATTTTTGGTATCCATGCTGTCACTAAACAAATATAGGCTCGAGAGTCCTTATTAGATTTTCCTAATTACGAGTATGAGCCTCATTTTCATGATTCATTATCACTCTTGACCTCACCCTCAGGACTCCCAAAACAAAACGTGTCTTCTTTCAAGCCCTTTTCAGACCCTCTAAACATGAAAAGATTGTCGACTGATCTTGTTTCCCTTCATGCTCGCTAAACTAAAATTTGAAGGCACATCTTTCCAGCGGTAGTTTACCCCTTTTTCGGTCTATATGGTCAACTGTATGAACAAAGGTATACTCCAGGAGCCTTGGTTCTCTAGAAGAGTATTCTCAGGTATAATTTTACCCCTTTTTCGGGCTTGAGGGACTAAATTTATGAAAAAAGAACCCCCATGGAGTCCATAGTTAAGCTCTTTTCAGAATCCCTAAAATTGAAAAGATCGTCGAGTGACCTTGTTCCTTCAAAATCGTTAAAATGGTTCAGAAGAACATCTCATACGGAGTCCATAGTTAATTTTTTTTCAGACTCCTTAAATATAAAAAAATTGTCGAGTGATCTTGTCTTTATCACACTCATTAAAATGGTTTTGAATAGACGTATTTTCGGTGCTACTTTACCCCTTTTTTGAACCGACTAGACTACCTTCAAGAAAGGTACCCCAATGGAGTCTCCTTTTACGTTTTTTCAGACTATCTAAAAATGAAAAACCGTCGAGCTTACCTTCTCTGGGCTCGTTAAAATTACATCGAAGGACGTTATCATTGTGTCTTGTTAATCACATTTTCATTCCTGTGTCTTTGGCCTAATGCCAGCTCCATGTTTCCCTCAATTGAACCATTTGAAGCATACCTTATACGCAAGCCTTGAAGCACTTTTTGCCTCTGCGTCTTGACACCTTGACCCATGGATGGATTTTCCTGAGTGTCCTTTTCTTGCATATGTTTTCTTGCTCTGAACATTAGTGTGTTCCTTATGCTTGGAACTAGTATGTTTTTGACACTCGTTCCTTCTTTGTAATGTATCATTCTTTTATTCTTTTTCAATCTTCCCAAAAATTATTGAAAAAGAAAAAAAATCAAATATACCCCAAAAAGAGGAAGGGAAAAGTATTTTATTTTTTGGCAGCACAAAGAGTCGCCCTTGGACAAAGCAAATCCTTCCATTTGTTTGTCAAGCTATGGGATTTAATATGACCTTAGGAAGCTATTATCGGTACATAGAGTTGTGTCCTCCTCCATTTGGTTACTCTTCCAAACATATGGAGAGTTTGTGTTCCCTCCTACATCGTAAAATTATGTCAATTACCATGTTGCATGAGTCTCATCATTTATTTTTTTGTTGTCCAAGGGAAGTTTTTACCAAGCTTGAGTCTTCCCTTCTACAGTTTGTCTCTTCACCTCATGCCCGACCATCCCAAAATCCCAATAAAGTCTTTGTTCGAAATCACTGAAGCCCTAAGCCTGATCATCAAGATCCTCTAGTCTGTTCTCGACGAGCCGTCGAAGACCTCTGGGTAGTGAAGTCGTACACCCATACTACACTCCTACCCAATTTATGAAGATTTTGAAGTTGTTTCTTGAGCTCTAAAGGCCTCATCTCTAGCCATCATTCATAATTAGCTTCTTGAAGATGGATACTATACATGTATATCTTTTTTATTTTGAGATGTAGATACGTTGTGTATTCCTCGTGGCTACACTTTATATAGTTATATGACATGGATCTGCAGTGTATTTGATTGGCAACCATGATTTTATTCCGAGCATGGGTATGCCCGCCTCGGTGAGACAATTGTTATTTTGTAGATGGCACCTCCTGAACTCTAGTCCCTGGGCTCATTCGCTTCGTATGTTGGTGAATATTGGTAATGTATTTCATCCATCAGATGTTGTTCTGACCTCACACATTATGGGGCATCTGTTATAACCCTAATTTGCACTAGACATGCATGCCTGGCATTAGGCCATCTCACTTGCCATTTTTTCCAAGCCACTACTGAACAACTCTTCTAAAAACCATCCTTTTGAAGGCATACATGTCCTACACCATTGTTGCATGCATGTATATGCTAGCTAACCCACTACAACCCGCGTATACTGACAAAAGCACAAAAAATAGAAAGTCACAGATGGAATACAAATTTTCGGGTAATTTCCTAAACTATTTGACCACTCATAGTCAATCACTCAACCAGATAAATACCCTCTTCTAGCCTATAAAAGAAGAGGTAGGGGTCCCATTTGAAAGAAGGAAAATAATAGTACAAAAAATCTGCCCTTTTTTGTATTCCCCTTGCCCCAATCTTTTTCAACCATTTTGTGAAGAGAAGAATATGTGGAAGCATTTGGTGCACAAATGAAGAGGAGCCCAGGACTAGGTTCGAGGAGAAGTGCTTGATCTCACCATTGTAAGTTACTTTTGTGAGGTTAATAAGAAAGAAGTACTTTTCCCGTCCCACCATATGAGGTGTTCAAATATTTAGTTTTGAATATATTTTATTAGAACCTCTAACCCATTAATTCATATATAAGATGCATGTTTGGAGTTATTTGTTTGTCTGTTTATGAATGCAAGTTGTCTTTTTGATGCATGAGCATATCCCACGTCAAGCGAGCCAGCACGGAAAGTGGAAGACAGCTGGACAGAAGCCAGCACAAATTTTGAATTTCCCTTAGGTTGATGCGCCAAACTTTAAATGTAATAATTTAATGAGGCGCACTTGTATATTGTAAATGGACCTTGAGCGGATTGCTCTCATCCTTAAGTAGATGGAGGCATTTAAGATAGTTAATGTAAAGTAGATAGAATATTTAATTGTAGATTAGACAGTTGTAGAGCGCAAGAGGGAAACAGGATATAGACACCCTCACTGTGCATTTGTATTATCAAAAAAAAAAAAAAGAGCATGCAGAGAGCTGTGAAAAAGAACACCCATGTACTTATATTTGAATTAATAGAAGACGCTTTGATTCAAATTCATGGTTATGTGTCTAATCTCTGTGTATTATTGTTATTCTCTATGGATGTTTGCTTCCAGTTATACATTTTCTTTTATATGCTGTGTATATGATTTCATGTTTGAATTGAAGTCTGAGAGGAAGAGGGAATGAGTTTAAATTGTTTCTTTGTTTGAGCAAGGATTCCTGCAAGGAGTACAGTTGAAGTCGTCCGCAAGGAGTGCGTTGACAGAAGGCTCAAATAATTAAATTTTGTTCTTATTCACCCAAAATGTGCAGTTGGGCACAGGAGCCATGCAAGGAGTGTGCAGGCTAAGCTAAGTCTCAGAGTTGCGATTCTGAGCAAGAGTATCGAAGATTGTTGTTGCAGGAGTGCGCAGAGTCGAAGGACTTCAACACTTATACGTAGTTGATGGTTTGCCACAACGAGTGCATGCAAAGGGTGTTTCTGAGGAGACTTAAAGCCGTGGAAAAGCTCAGGAGGAATAGGCCTTCAAATTCGTTGAAGGACAACGTAGAGAAGTTGCGCTTGAAGGTTGGAAAGGAGTGTCACAAGTTTGTGTGCAAGGGGGACGAGTTTCATGGAGGAACACTCAGCCATTTCATAGATTTTATCAGAAAGGATAGACGGTCGGTATTCTCCGAGGAGAATTCACAAGTTTTCGTGAGCCGTCAGATCTCCCAGAGGTACAAGGGAGTTACAGCGCAAGTGTGGAAGGGTTCAAAATTTAGGATAGACAGAGCGTTGATTCAAGCCGGCCAAAGCCGTTGGATTATTTCATGAAATCGCCTATCGGGGTTTCGTGAGAAAAGATTCGAAGATTTGGCAACAAGAATCGCGATATTGTGATACGCCATATCCCGACAGTCAAAGGCAGTGTGTGTGTGGGTCACAGCGGAGAAGACGTGTGGAGGATAGGTGGCACAATTCACCAGGATCTCGTCGCGAGAAGTCTCGAAATATTGGCATTAGGATTCGCAATCCCGCGAAGTCCGAAGTACCGACAAGATAAGGGACCGTGAAAATTCAACTCACGAGTGCATCGGAGTTTCAGCGTATCGTGTATAGGGAGTCAGGGATACGATTTGTTCAACATCGCGAGTGCTGAGATCATGATAAGAAAAGTCCTGACAAAGAAAAGAAGAGGGTCAGCGTTGACCATATCGGCATTCGGGGATTCAAGCGTCTAACGCTCAACCACTGATCTCGCGATACCACGAAGTCTGATATCCTGATAGAAGAGAGAATCAAGCGAGAATTCTGTGGGTGCAGATTTATCGATAGGGAAATAGAAGATCCTTTGAGTTCTTCGGGCCAAAGGGAAGAGAAGATCCTGTGAGCGGACGTGCCTACAGGTGCGGCTACGTCAGGTTGGTATCAGAGATAAGAAAGACTCTTTTCTTTCTATAGCAGAGAAGAGGAGAATTCACCATGCCGCCAAGGAGGGAAAGGCAATCACCTGATCCATAGGATAGAAAAATGCAGAGAAGAAGAGGCAGGCAGGTATCAAATCCATAAATGGAGAGACAAATGTGTGATCTCCGAGCTAGACTCAAGGACATGGAGACAACGCAAAGATGCACAGTCGGTGCGGGGGATCTGAGTGATTCTGAAAGCGAGATTGAGGCTGAACATGAAGAGGAAGTTGCAGCCGAAGATGCATCAAACGAGCGTTTGATCAAAGCTATTGCAAGGATGGGTGCAAGGGCGAAGATGGACATTCCAGTTTACGAGGGAAACTTGGATGCAGAAGAGCTACTAGATTGGATTAGAGCTCTATATACTTACTTCGACTACGAAGATGTTGAAGAAGACAAGAAGGTCAAGCATGTTGTCACGAGACTGAAAGGACACGCAACATTGTGGTGGGATGAGATACAAGCTTACAGACGCTGCAAGGGAAAGCAGAAGATCAAGAGATGGGATAGGATGATCGCGAAGATGAAAGCGAAATTCATCCCGAGAGACTATCAAATTACTCTATTCAGGAGAATGCAGAACCTGAGACAGAAGCTGATGACAGTGAAAGAATACACTGAGGAATTCTATCGACTAAACATCAGATCAGGTCATCGGGAGAGTGATGATGAGAAGGTTTCTAGATATATGAATGGTATGAGATATGACATTCAAGATGAATTGAGCATGCTAACCATACGAACAGTGGAAGATGCTTATCAATTGGCTCTGAAAGCTGAGGAGAAGCTGATCCGAAAACAAAGTCAGAGAGGCCGAGGCAGAAGCCAGCCCAGAGGAAAATCTGTTTCCCAAGAAAAATTCCAGAAGCCCAAGGAAGACTGGAAGAACCCTCAGGGTAAAGTTGAAAGAGGTGGAACCTCACAGAGAGGGCCATATGCTGAGCAGAGAGGATAGCATAATGAGCACATAATGAGGAATTTTCCTTGTACTAGAGGTAGAGGAAGAGGAAGAGGTGGAGTAATCACATGCTTTACATGTGGAAAGAATGGGCACAAGTCTTATGAGTGTCCAGATAAAAAGAAGGACATTGGAGAAGCTCACATCACCAAAGCATAGACGCAAGATGTTGAGGCAGAAGACGCTGAAGGTGGAAGATCGCTTATGATGCGAAAATCTCTTTTGACACCTGAGAAGGAGGTGGAGACTTCAGTCCAGAGGAGTAGATTATTCTGGACTGCTTGCAAAACCAAAGACAGGGTGTGCAAGGTTATTGTAGATAGTGGAAGCACTGATAATATCATTTCAACCGAGATGGTGGAGAAGCTGGAGCTGGAGACGATTGATCATCCAAGCCCGTACAAAATTTCTTGGTTGCAGAAAGGACACCAGGTAACTGTCACTAAACAATGTTTAGTTGAATTCAAGATAGGTGGTTACAATGATAAGATCTTGTGTGATGTCATTCCTATGGATGTTTTTCATTTATTGCTGGGTAGACCATGGAAATACGACATTGTTGGCAGCCAACTCATTTTTTTTTAATTACTACAAAAACGCTGCCTACACCTCTTGTCTTCTAAACGACAAATCATCGTCGCATTGTGCTTCAAGACATTTGTTTCATTTTCGCGACAATTGCAATTTGATTTTGATTTGATTTTTCACAACTGAAAGTGTGAAAGCACCTCTCTCGTTGTCTGGACTGTCGTCATCTTTTATTGATTTGCTGAAAGACATTTGACCATTGGTTTATCACTTCACTGCAAAAGGTTCTTTCAAACTGTATCCATTCACTTTAACTGTGCAACTTGATTTCTCTAGTGGAAATGTTAAGTT
>ML828579.1:114858-125365 GCA_009831015.1 Picea engelmannii | reverse complement strand
TTGGCACTGGTGACATGCTGTTACTTTCTGATGTACATCTGCAAACAGGGTGGGCCAGTAAAATCCAGCTCTGAGTATTTTGTTGGCTGTAACCTTCCAGTTCAAATGGCCACCACATTCTCCTGCATGAAACTCCTGCAACATTTTATCAGCTTCATCTTTCAGTAAACAATTTAAAAGAATACCTGGAGGGTCTTTCCAATACAAATTTCCTTCTAGGATACATAATTTCAATGCCTTCAACTTTAAAAATCTAGCTTTAGTTTTAGTTAAACCAGGGGGAGCTTGTAAATTTTGTAGAACAAATATAAGGTCTGCATACCATGAAGAGTTGAGAAAAACCTCTCTAACGTTTGGAGTCGCCATCTCACCCTGTTCATCTGCCACATCTAGAAAATTAATGTCGAGAGCCTGAAAGTTAGATTCAACCATCAACTTGGCAAGGCCTTGGCATTTGATCAGTTTTGTGGGCTTAATTTCTATGTCATATTCTAGAATAACTGCAATCCATTTTCCCCTTCTCCCATCAGGGTTGTCTTGTGTCAGGATATCTTTTACTACCGCGTTTGGAACATAAGCTATGATGTGAGAATGGAGAATATAGACCTTGAAGTCCTTTATAGCCTTTACCAAAGCAAAAGCCTGCTTCTCCATAATATTGTAGTTCAATGCAACATCTCTTAGAGCTTTGCTGAAGAAAGCTATGGGTTGTTCATACCCTTCACTGTTCTTCTGCAGTAATACAACTGCTATAGTATGTTTAGAAGCGAAAGAGAAAAGATAGAAATCTTTAGTGAAATCGGGACTAATCAAAACTGGGGCTTCTGTAAGTGCTCGTTTTATCTGTTCGAAGGATCGCCTAGACTCAGGATCCCATTTTATTTTCGCATCCTTTTTTAGCATGTTTGTAATGTTTCAGAGGAGCTCGACCAGATTAGGAATGAACCTTCGAAGGAAGTTAATTTCCCTATAAAAGACTGTAGTTCTTTGAGGTTTATTGGGTGTTCTAACTTTAGTATGGCCTCTATTCTGTTGGGGTCAATTTTGATTCCCTCTTTAGAGATGATGTGTCCCAACAGTTTTCCTTCTTCTAACCCAAAAAGACACTTCTTGGGATTTAAAGAAATCCTGAACCTTCTACACTTTTCAAAAACTCGTCTGAGGTGTCGCAGGTGTTCATCATCGGATTGGGAAAACACAGTCACATCATCTAGATAAAAAAAAATAAACTTACCTGACTCTTCTACGAAGGCGATATCCATTACGCTCTGGAACGTGGCTCCTGCGTTCATCAAACCAAAAGGCATCTTCACATACATGAAAGTGCCCCAGGGTGTGGTGAAAGCGGTTTTTTCTTGATCATCTGGATGCACTAGGACCTGGTTGTAACCTGAGAAACCATCTAGCAGAGAAATTCGACTGGACCCGACCACTCTTTGCAGGAGGTGATCCATTTTAGGCAAGGGGTAATTATCCTTCAGGGATGCTTTGTTCAGATTTCTAAAATCTATGCAGAGTCTGATTTCCCCGGTTTTCTTACGTGTAGGGACTAAATTAGAGACCCACTTAGAGAAACGTAATGGGACTATGATCTTGGCATCGTACATTTTCTTAATCTCTTTTTCTATCAGGGGAAGCAACTTGGGATTTATCCTCCTAAGTTTCTGCCTAAACGGTTTTTGGTCTTCCTTTATGGGAATCCTGTGTTGTATGATGCTGGTGTCATAGGCTTTCAAATATTCATAGCCCTAGGAAAAAACGTCCAAATATTCTTTGAATAGCTCAATGTACTTAAGATTTTGTTCTGGGGGTAAATATTTGGACAGTTTGACCATCCTAGGCTTCTCTTTAGTTCCTATGTTGCAGTCCTCTACCTCTTGCCCATGAGCTTCTATTTTTGGTTTCTTAGCTACATCGTCATTGTCGAACAGATCTTCTAAAGGGACAAGCCCTCTAGGTAAAACATTGCTTTTTAATTGTAAAACATCGGCATCTATTTTGTCATCTCCCAACTCTCCTAAATCTACTGTATCTACCATATTTACATTATTCACACTATCTATTTCAAATTCAGAATTATTTACATTCTCGTTTTCATTTTCTGCATCTATGTTCGTACATTCAAAATCGTTCTTGCATTGCAGAAAGTCCTCTATTTGATCGTCATTTCCAAACACTTGCTAGTACCTGATATTATCGGGCACTGTCGGTCTGCATTTCACTTCAACAGTGTATGGGCGAGTTTGGCGGAAAGGAATCTTCCAGGAAGCTGGTGACGTGGCCAATCCGTCGGCCAGAATATTCTGTCCTCTTGGCATTGCCTGCAAGTCAACCTCATTAAATCATTTTAGAGCATCAAGAACAACATTCCTGTAGGCTCTAAGGCGCGGGTGTTTAGCAGCATACTCACCTTTAATTTGCTTGATTATTAATTCGGAGTCACCCTTTACCATTATTTTCTTAGCACCAACTTTTTTCAACAGATTTAGACCGAGCATTA
Organism: Picea engelmannii; assembly: GCA_009831015.1. Classification (NCBI taxonomy): domain Eukaryota; kingdom Viridiplantae; phylum Streptophyta; class Pinopsida; order Pinales; family Pinaceae; genus Picea; species Picea engelmannii. The sequence continues at coordinate 122,865 of ML828579.1, read as the reverse complement.
AAGATTCATACTCGGCAACGTTGTTGGTGCAGTGGAAATTTAACTTATAGGAATGATTTTCTGAATACCTTTTCCGATGATTATGCAACCAGACTCCAGCTCCTTCTCCTTCTTTACTCACAGCTCCATTGAAATCCATACTCCAGAAATCAGCGGGGAAATCTTTAGCGATTACATTTTCCATCTTTGTAGGCTCACCGTTTTCTGGACCTTCATCTTGACTAGCTACATCTTCCACCAGGTGGATATCTGGCTCTTCAGTATCACCATCATTGTACAAGATGAACGAATCTAAATCAGAATGAGCAGAGTAAAGGGGGTAATTTTGAGGTTTCTCTTGACTACTGACCATATACTTCATCAACGTTTCTCTGTATAACCTCCTCTGTTGTCCGAAAACAGGTATAGTGGCGTAAGACATATCCAGCTGCAGAGTTCCTTTCAACTTAGCTCCCCAAGACCAGGATAGCAACATGCCATACTTTGGCGGGATGTCTGCAACCACCACGTCCATTACCATGCTTTTCGAAGGGATCTGAACTAGGGTGATGCACAAATCTTTAATCAAACCAATACATTTGACTTTGCTGGAGTCAAACGAGTGTAGATCTTTGTAAGGCCTAGTGACCTCCAATCCCAGTTTTTCCATTACTGCTTTAGGCATCAAATTATGTGAGGCACCTGAATCCAGTATGGCATTATGCAATATTAAATCGTGTATGTTCAAACTGATGTAAAAGGGGGCTACATCACCGGTATCGTCTCGACCATTTACTTCAGGTCCGAAAAGGAGTTCGGGATGATCATCAGTGAGGTTTACCGTGTCTGAATGAGTCACTGATCCAATAATCAAGGCCTTGGTGCCTATGTCTGGTTCAATGGCTAATGCTTTTAGTACCTTTGAACGATAACCGACTCTGTTCATCAACTCTGTAAGAGGGATAGGAATTTTTATTTTGGCCAATTCACCCTCTAGGATAAAAGGTGCAGGAGCCTGAGCCTGACTCGTTAATTCTGGTTGGTCCACCATATTTTTCCTCTCAGAAGTGATGGGCAGACTAATAGGTGACACTTCGGGATGTGCTGGTCTTTTCAGAATGGTGATGTTTTTCTTCACATGGGTGTCTGCTTTACTCTTCTCGGAAGCCTTCTCAGCCGTAATCTTCTCAGGAGTTTTCTTAGTCTCAGCTACCTTCCGCGTTTCGGCCGTCTTTTTCGAGGAATTTCCTTCTGTCTTCTTACTTCGTAGATTGTATTGACGGTGAGCCTCCAAAATAGCGTTTTCAAAATCCTGTTGTCCTTCATTCTCGACCTCTTCACTTACCTTTGTTTGATTTAGCAGAAAGAGTTCCTGCTCTTCTTGAATAAGGAAAATGGCCTCATTGTCGTGAATGCCCATGAGGTTGATATGAGTGTCCTCCAATTCCTTAATTACTTCCCCCCCTTCATCAACATAGTTTTCTTGCAGGGGAGGCCTGATCGGCTGATCAGGACCTCTCTGATCCCTTTGATCTCTTTGATCTCTTTGATCTCTTTGCCTGATTGGAGGAGGGTTTCTTCTAAAATTGGGGTTTCGAATATGAGGGGTAGGTGTGTTGTCTCTTGGAGGATTTCTGTCTGAAATACTTGTTCTTTCCATCAATAATTCCAAGGTTCTGACCATAAAATCCAATTTGGAATTAGTGGTTGACGTAGAAGGTTCTTCTCTGATCATGACTCTCCTTTCTGACCTTTGACGGGCTCATTTCGCCAACAGATTAGCCTCCACTGAAATAACACTTTTCTGCATGTCTTCAAGGGTGGCAGCATTTCTTTCTCTTAATTGGTAAGACATGTCAGCGTCGAAACCATCAGGGAATTTAATCAATGCCAAACCCTGGGGAGGTTTGATTTCCATTGGGATTGCATTATACAGATTGTTAAAATGGGTGCAATAATCTTGTACCGTCTCACCTTGGTTTCTTTTTATATTCTCGTATTCTGACAGTATCTGGAGAGGGTTTTTCTTTACCTCCCATCTGTCAAGAAAACTTCTTTGGAACGCGACAAGGTCAGGGATTGATGCGGCGGGTAAGGCTTTGAACCATTTCTTGACGTCCCCTGTCAGGATCTAGGCGAACAGTCTCATTTGAACGTCAATTTTGTCAACTTCTTGTAAATCTAAGTAGTCGTTCATTTTATCCACATGTTGTTGCGCGTTTAATGTTCCGGTTGCATCGAACTGTGGAAGTCTAGTCTGGTAATCTTGGGGCATGGCATGTAGTGGTGCAGCCAACACCAAAGGGGAATATCGAGCTGCCATGATGGGTGGAGGAGGTGGGACGACGGAAGACGAAGTTGATGAAGGATTGGGCGGTGCTCAGATAGTGATTTGTAGTTTAGTCATAGGAGACAAGACTTCAGGGGTTTGGGGTTGCAACACGGTTGGGTCAAAGACGAGCTTAGACGTAAAGGCTTCAGACCGTGTTCTAACCAGGTTTCATGGTGGAAAAAGATCAAGATCAAGGTTTTGAAAGATATTTGGTTCTCTGGAAAAGGAAGGAGACTTATGAAGGGGAGTATAACCCGCTGAACTGGTGGCTAAGGTCTTTCGCCTGAGCAACTGTTTAGGATTATCTATCGCTGCGGAGGGTTCTGGGTCTGGATGAGATCGAGTGTGAACTTTCTTGGGAGCCAGAACTCTTTTTTGGTTTATATATATATATATATTTGTTTTAAGGTGAAGGAAACTAGGGGAGATTTCTATGTTGACGTCGTCTAGCTTCCAATTGTTCCTGAGTAGCTATGTCTCGTTCAATGGCTGCCCATGAACGTTCGAGTGCTTCCCGGTTATTGGAATTTTTGAGGATTATGCCAAAAAGGTTTGACGCAATATGCGTTTGATTCGCTAGTCCGGGCTCGATATTAGGTTGTACTGCTGCAGGGATAGTCATAGAGGAACATTAAGAGTGGGAAAAGTTTCAAAGAGAGATTCTGAAAATAATATGTACAGAGTTAATCAACCTCTAATCATTACTTTCTTCTCAGAGTCAAACTTTTTAGGGGAAAGAAGACGTGAGATAGTCAGTTTTAGTTCGTCCCCAGTGGAGTCGCCAATTATGTTAGCACTCTGTAAATTCCCGAGAGGTTGAAAAAGAAGAAATCTACAAAGGTAACCTTAACCAACCGCTTTTAAAGCTGGGATCTAGCCCTTCCAGCTTCAGAGAGGGATCTCTCTATATGATTTATCTTTATTTTTAGTTTAGATATTAGGCTAGGTAAAGGCACGAGTATGTTTTGTTGTAAAAGTGGTTTATAATTTGGTTGAGACAGTCTACACATCCATGGGCTATGGGGTTTGTATTTAAACAAATAATCGATGCAACCATAAATGCGAAAGAAAACCTTCACAAGGCGATATAATATATTCACTGGATCTTCATAAATTAAAATGATGGACAGAAGAAAAGATAAGGCAAATAACTTCAACTAACAAGCAGTTAAGAATTTCTTAATTGAAGATATTGGAAGAAAACATTAAAATCTTTAGAATCAGAAACATGGTATCAAAGATAAATCCTGCAACATTACGTTATTCATAAAGATTAGTTTTAGAAAAAAAAATGATAATAGAGAAAGGAATACATTAGGCTTAGAAGGTCAACGTCACCAGTGAACATACGCAAGACACCTGTAAATGCCTCTTCTTTATTAATGACTGATCTCAAAAATAGTACAGCTTGATAGCAATAGGGTGTGCGAATCAACCCCCAATACTTCGAAATATGAAGTATTTATAATTCAAATTACAAATGTTCCTGTCATAACTGATCAAGACGTGCTCATTCTATTTTTAGTCTAACTACTTTAACTGATCAAAAACTGTTTGATGACTCATTACAGCTGCATGCGAAAATTTCTGGGGTAGGCCGTTGGCGAGGTGCCTTCGCAATCTCTTCTGACTAGACCGATGACTGGATGTGACAGCTCGTTTGCTAATCTAGTAGATCACACAGTTCTTCCCATCTGATATGACCTAGCACTGTGACTTTAAGCAATCTCCGATACACTTCATCCATGTCCGTATATTTAGAAAATGTAGGCTTGATTGTGAATATGTGTTTAATTTCATGTTGGATACTAATATCCAACTGCAAGGCCTCCATGAATGATTTTCCTGTGATTCTTCCCTGTATCCCTGCAAACTTGGAGTTGTCCTTAGACACTTCAGTCAACCTTTTCTTGTAATCAGGGAGTTTCATTAACTTGTCATTAATGACCTTCAGGCCAGGGAGTCCCTTCCTCTGGAGAGCATCTATCCTATTGAAAAACTTCTGCACTCCTTGATCCATGACTTGAATCTTCTCCTCAAGCTGAAGCATGAGACCCCTTTTGGTTAGAACCCTTTTCACTTCAAGTATAGTTTCTATCCTGTCCTCAATCTTTAATTCTTCTAGTTCCTCCCTAGTCTTTGAATTCAGGAACCTTATGATTTCATTCGCTTGGGCTGGCATGTCTCCCAAATCCATTTTGATTTTCTCAACAACTTGCTTGCTCCTCTCGAGCAACTCATTTTGTTCAAACATGATTTGAACCATTGGCTAGATTTCATTTATGGACTTGGAAATATCTGTCCACACAATCTCTTTTACCTCTGCCAAAGTCTTTCCTGCCATTGTCTGTTTCTGGAGCTGCTGTAACTCCTTCTTGATTTGCTCATTCACATGTTTCTCTTTGGATAGACTTGTCTGGAAAGAAGTATTTAGCTCTTGGAGATTCTCTACTTCTTTCTTAAGCCTGCTGATTTATGACTCTTGCAGGTTCATTCTCTCCATAGACTTGGCCAAGTCTGTTGTTCCCTCCGGTAGTGGCACTGATGCAACAGATGGAATGACTGTCACTGTCGCTATGCTCAATCCTGCAATTGGGATATCACTTAATGGGATGCCTTCCATTGTCTTTGCCTGCTCTCTCTCTTTTAGTAGTCTTTCCATCTCAGCCTCCATCTCCTTTAGCTGAGCATTCTGCTCCATGAGTAATTTTAACATCTCATCCTTTTCCCCTTCCTTTTCGGCTATCTCCTTTGCCTGTGGGTCCTCAGTTGGAGGGATCTTTAGCTGTTTTCTTAAGGATGCGATGTCAGCGTTTTTATTTTTAATCATCTCTTCTGCAGCCTTGACGTTCGCAGGGTCGTAACCGATTTTGAGGACCAACTCCTCCAACGTCTTGATTTTGTTGTCTTTTGCGAAAGATGATATTTTCTCTAGCTTCAGTTGGGTCTGGGCATTGTTCAAAGCTACCCGAAATTTTGATGCAGAAGATGTAGCGTAGGCCAAAGTGTGGAAAACCATCTCGTCAGTTTGCTTGTGCAGATCCATCTGATCTGTTGGATGCACGTCCTTAGCCTGAAACTCAAAGGTGGCCCTTTTGTAATCTGATATCACCTTGGGATCTGGCACTTGTGCTTGGAGGTAATCCATATGGATCCTTCCCTTTTCTGTGTCAAATGCCGAAAGAAGCCTATGCTGAGATGTGGACGACTGCTTCTGAAACTGGGCATAAGTGTTGCTAGTGAGGGTTTGGTTTTTCTTCTTGATCAAGTCATATTTTTCAAAAATGCCCAACTTGGGCCCGGTCTTGCTTGGCAGAGTATCTGTGGGAGAATATGTGGATTTTATTGCTGGTGTTATTGCCTTATGCTGAATCGAGCCGAAAGGGAGAGTGACTGTCTTGACCTTTGTGGTAGATACTGTGGTAGTTGAAATTTCCTGCTCTATTATTGCGTCAGGCACTGAAACTGTCCTTGGCCTTTTGGAGTGCATTTGAAATTCCTCTGATGATACCTCTATTATAGGAGGAGACGACTCTTGTTGGGGTCTCTTCTCCTTGGGAAACTGAGGTGTGGTAGTGGGTAACACACTAGTCAAGGGCGCCTGCTTTTCCACGCCACCTTGCTGTTCCACGTCCATCAAAGTATTAGGTTCCCATTCTGTCTGATTTACAAATTTCTCGATTTCTGGCTTGGACTCATGCGCATATGGGACATTCTTATTTTTTACTCTCATTTCAGAAATGATCCCGCGGGGATCATAGTGCCAGGTGAAACTTGTAAAGAATTTCATCTCCTTTAACATTCAGTCTGCTTCCTCACCTGTGCCTCTACTATTGCAGATGAAAGAACCAATCTGCCCTTTGATCCACAATTGTTGCTTCTTCTTAAGGGAAACAAAATGAATATCATCAGAATTCATAATCTGCCTAATATATTCTAATGCAAATATTCTTATCGGTACATATCTTGGCAGCTTGTAAGGTGCCAATTCGCACCCGTAAACTCGGATCTCAGAGTGATTCTGATACAAGAAAAAATCTCATGTCTTTGCATTGTCCGAGAGGTGTAGAACTCTCTGGACCTCTTCATTTATTCGTGGCTCAGGCATGCCACTCAACATACTTACCACAGGGTGGTAAAATTGATCAACGAACGCTTTGAAATCGTATTTAACTGAGTTATGTTTCAGAAGGGAATTCCACGCCGTGACTGGCTGGGGCTTCCCATCGGCGTCCATCTTTTGCATGGAGAAACTGAACCTATCGGCTTGAAAGTACACGAACATGTAAGCTAGAATGGATGAATACCTGAACATGCCCTCTGTGGCGAAATTCACAAATTGTTCATGGATATTATTGGCCAAGAAGGTACTGTAGTCGAACTGCATGGTAGGCTGTTCTTCGTTTGAGAAAATGGATAGAAAACCCAGGATGGGCTCGTCTACCCATTGATCAGAGTAGTAACCAAGCAGGGCACACAGAGAAGAAATGATTTTATTTCCTTTTGTAGAGAACATAGATGAAGGATAAGGGGGATTGGTGGAAGGGAGTGGAGTGGAAGTGGGGAGAAAAAGCTCAAAGATCTGATCTCTCTGAGGGAATGTCATTTTCTGATATAGCTCAGTGAGGATCTCTAAATTGAATGGGGACGCAGATTCAGCACGGGTAATTTGCATCATCTGGTCAATATCTTCGGGGGTGATGAAGAAGAGGACGTCTCCAAATGAAGAAACGATGGGTTTCTGGTCTGGGATGTAATGGGCTTGGCACTTGAGGGCAAATTCTAGGAAATGATGAATCTGGGGAAAGAGATACAGGGGAAAATTGGACTCCCAGAGTCCAATTTCGTCGCTCTGGTCCAGGAACACCTCCTGGAGCCATTACTGCAGATCAGAAAAGTTGAAACTGCAAATAGTATCTACTATCAAATGATCTTTATCAACCAAGGGGACTTTATCCAGGTCAACCGGAGGAGGAAGAAAAGGATTCTCTTCTTCTTCCGCTTGTTTGGACTTTGACACCATTTCAGCTACTGTACCTGCAAATGAAAAATACGTTAGTGGGGTCAACTGGACTTTGGGTGAAAGCGATGCGGAAGCAACGAAGGAATAAGAGGTTTTTGGCGCGATGGATGAATAACGAATGCAAAGGGAAAACGATAGTTTTATTCAAAATTGGGGTCGGTTTGGCACGAGAGATACGGTCAGCATGACAACGGACATGTTATCCAGTTATTAATGGACAACGGGCCACTTGGGGTGATATGGAAGGTGACGGTGACCAAATTATACGGGCGACTGATGTGGAGGTTGGTGATTGGAGGTAAAGGTCGCCAAAGGAGGTTGTTCATGAGGGAAGGGGATTATGGTACTGACAACATGGACTGACAGAAGTTATGGGAAGTGACACGAACTCGGGAGCAAGTGGGGCAAGTGGACTCAGTGGAGGATGACGTCCAGGGGTGACGGGATGTCCGACAGCATGTAGAGGATGGGACTTCTGGACCAATAAACCAACGTCACGTATGAACAGGGGCCCGTCGAAGGAAATATCTTTTCCGGACCCCCCCCCTTTGGTTAAAGGCAGGGCACCAAGGGGGGTCCGAAATCCATTTTTATCCGTTGATCTGCGCGCTGGTTTTCTGGCCGCAGATCTTAGTGCTCTCCTTAATATCGATTCCAGACCCCCCCCCCCCCC
>ML828579.1:92424-114808 GCA_009831015.1 Picea engelmannii | reverse complement strand
CCATTGGAAATTGAATGTAACATAGGTCGGGAGCGGAAAAAGTCATGTGTAGGAAAAACTTAGGATTAGTGCCTTCTTATGGGTTTTTCCAATTTTGTCTTAGATACCACCAAGGGGACATCACTTCAACTATCCATAGGTAACGGAGACTTGATGTAGCATTTTCTTCAAGTGGGTTTTATTTGGGTAAGGCAAGCAAAGCAATTAATCTACATTCTAACCTACTTTCACAAGGTAATTAACCCAGATTAAACTGTTGGGTTAAGATATTATTCTATCCTAGGGACTATCTAACCATGATTTGATGGTCTGATCAGATGTATTCACTAGTGCTAACCTAGGGGCTATCTGACCAGGATTAGACAGTCTGGTCAGATGCATTCACTAACCTATCAACATTGAAAATTTAAAAGAACTTGGTCATGCTTGAAAGGTATGACCAAGTTACTATTATTGCATGGGGCTTTTTGTTTCAATTCTTTTTGCCCTCTTTTCTTTTCTTTTCTTTTTTCTTTTTCTTTTTCTTTTTCTTTTTCTTTTTGTAAAATGAAAATCAATTGCCAATAAGAACACCAGATACAGATAATATCCATAATATCCAAGTCATAAGTTGATTCCCATAATTTATGGGGTGATAACAGACATGGTCATCAACGAATGGCCCGATGAATGGAGGATCCCAACCATTACCCGGGAAGTACCAGAAAGAACAATAGAAGGAGAGACAGAGAAGGCAGAAACAAAGCCTCCAGAAATCTAAGTGCCTAAGAAACCAAGAACGGGCCAAGGCAAGCCGACTCAGGAAGACGAAGGGTCAAAGAAGATAAGAATCCAGAAGGGGAAGAAGGATACTACACAAATGACCAAGGAACAATAGAAACAAGATGAGGGAGCGCAGGAGACTGCCCCAAATCCCAACACATAGGAATAAGGGGGAACTAAGAGACGAGTCGCGCAGGTAGGAGGTGTGTGCAAGAAATCAAAGGCACAAAAAACATCACCTTACTATACGATTACATAGGACGATGGGTAAATGATCGCCATAATGGTTTAGGATTGTCTGCAGAGGACTTTGACCATGCAACACATCACAGGGACAATCTGCAAAAGAGCTGGCAGAAATGGGGGAGTTCGTCAAGAAATTTGGGGAAGCACAGATAGCAAGACGCAACAGGGGCATAGAGCCATCAATACCGCAGACAAAAGGAAGAGTGCAAGAGGAAGATGAACAGACATATAAGGGGATATTGCAACCAAACACAACATTCCATATCAACCCCAACATGTTGCGCATGGATGAAATTGTGGGGAAGACACCCTTGAAAGACTTGAACCAGATACAAATTGTGTTGACAAGGATACCATTAGGGGCATTACACAGGTTGCAGGTGAGCATCAACCACGAGGTACAGTATCACGCACGTAGACACTTATTTGAATTGAAGCAGGCCACAAAGGAACAAGATGAATTGAAAGTAGGCTACAAGAAATCCAAATCTGAGACCGAGGAAGAAAGGGAGCATCTAAAAGGATTGGAGCAGAAAGTGGTAGGAACTTATGATATGGTTCCACAGGCCACGCAGAACGAGGAAGTTGCAACCATGGAAAATATTGATCGGATTGCACAAGCAATTGATCAATATCATAAGGAGATCGAGAATCTTCAAGAACATCTCACACCAACCACTCCACCAACAGTTAAGGAGCAAAGGAAACAGGGAGAAACAACGCAACTGTAGGAAATAGAGCAGCCGATTAGCACAACATCTGACTTTTTCGATAAAGAAACGCATCTTTGGACAAGGTTGGAGGAGGATCCACAGGTCCAATGGTGGGACCAGGAAGAGGAAAGGATCACTGCAGCGATATAAGAACTCAAGAAGAGGCAGAAGACCATACCAATCCCAGAACAAGTCAAAGGGATTCGGGAGATGAAGAAGATGCAGGTAGAATTCATCATTGCGCAAACGCAGAAACAAGAGTGCCAGGATCAAATAGAGTCATTGCAGGAATGAGTAGCTGAAGTACTCGCACAGGTAGAGGTAGTTAAGATACAGATAGAACAGACCCAGGAAGAATGTGCATGATTGATCAATGATGAAGTGGAAACCCAGGTAGTGGACACCATCAAGGAGAAGACTATGCAAGCACTAACAAAAGCAACAAATCTCAAGGAAAAGTTCTAGACGATCACCAAGGAGACCGAGGAAGATTAGAAGGATTAGGTGGCTTGAGATGAACCACATGTCAGTGTTGGGGGCCTGTTGGTAGTAGGATGAAGTGGAAATAAGAAAGGTCGAAGTGAAAAGAAGGATGATCATGGGAAAGAAAGTGTGTTGAAACTGAAGTAACAACTAGAGAGAAACACAACACATGTGCATGCAAGGAAGCATGCACAAGGAAAGCGACAACTAGAAGGAAGAACAACACGTGCGCATGGTAGGAATACCTAACATCGATAGGGTTAGGGTTTTTGTAATACATTGTAAACGACTGAAGAGCTCGATAGATATAAATATATATACGCAGGTATAATAGCGGGTTCCCATTTCTTTTGTGTAAGGTTGGTTGCCGATTAGTTCACTTTTGTATTGTTCATACTGGTTATGTATGAGCCGATACGATATGTAATGTTGTGATGAACTATTTTGTAAGCTGTTGAGGTATAGGGGAGAGGAGAAAAGGAATATCTGAGGATTAGACTGTAGGATGAGGAGCTTGGTGCGATCTAGTTCGCCTCACATAGATCTTACCCATCTGAGGAGAATTGTAAGCACGCAACGTGGGAGATGCAGAACTACCATAATAAAAGAGCCAAGAGCCAAATATGTGTGGACATAGACCAGGAGGGGGTGAACCACAGTAATATCTTTGTAATGTGATGAATGCATGTATGTCTTTAATTTCTTTCAGCAGTTAATTGTTGTGCTTAATGAATGAGTTATTATAGTGTTATGGACTACGACGACGTGTTAAGGGAATAAACTGTGAAGACAATTCATAATCACAGATAATAGTAGATTGCAATCACCATTTATAATAGCTAGCCCTGAATAATGAACCCCTATCTCATACTCAATCCTGGGCTATAAACACCTGAGTCTTACAACCACCCATTTAAGGCTATCTCGGGTGAGACTGCACAATGATTTCTGTGTGCTGTGTTGCCTTCTGGTTCACAAGGAGGGCCAATATTTTTAGAGGCTTTGTTGGAAACCCAGAAAGACATGAACCTTGGGTCAATAAATCAGATGATAGAGTAGTAATTAGTAACCAACAGGTACCAAATGATAAGATAGGGATGCTAACTAGGAAAACACATGAAGTGTAGGCATTACCGCACAGGTTATGATGTGCAATAGAGAAGAGAGGGTAATGTTGCAACCTAGTAGGTTGAACCTAAGGCACAAAAATAACAAAAACATGAATAATAATGCAAGATGAAAATGCAGGGAAAAACCTATCACTATATGTTAGATCAAAACACACACCTCATGGTTCCATGAAGATCACTATAGTGTGTACCAAAAAGATAATCCACCAATCCTATAAAAATCATCAACACAAACTAGTCCAAAAGTTAAATAATACATGAATCTCATAAAACATTATCAAATCATAATATAGAAGTAATGAGAGGCTTCGTTTTAACAAAGGTGAAAAATCCACTGTTTTGGACCCCAAAAGACCAAAAACTTGTCTATATATGGGAAATAGGTCTCATTTTCACCTTTTCACCTTCCCAAAATGATTTTTGGTAAAAAATCCATTTTAGTCCCCAAAAATTTAAGATTAGATTGTGAGAGTTTCAATTGACAAAAATCGATTATCTTAGGATTAGGTATGCCCAAATTTATGCCCAAAATTTCTATTGTTTCCATTTTTCATTTTGCTGGAAATTTTGGGGGTATCGAACCTCGTTTGGTCTACCTCTGTGTGGACATAGGTAGAAGGCCCCAACCATGTCCATTTTTTGAAAATTCCACGACCGACCACAATTTTCCCCAGGATAAGGAGTGTTTGTGCCTAAGGTGTGAAACTTTTCCTCTAAAATTTGAATTGCGAACTAATATCCTTAGTGGAGTCACCAATTCCATTTCAGGGAAATTAACCTATAGATGAGAAAATCCCCTCGTTGGATGGGTGTCATGCAATTTCTCCTTAGACTAATCATGAAATTTCATAAGTTAATGGGAGAGGAAAGGAAAAATATACCTTAATCCCGATGGTTGTCCAACATATCCATTTATCCTCACTAGATCCAGTTCCAATGATATTGCTTCACCAAATAAACTACACAATCATCAAACAAGCAAAGCCTTTCTCATTCTTTAATAAAAAAATAAATGGAATCTTGCATGACTCAAGTCCTAATCTTGTAATTCAAGCTTATATCAACAAAGTACCATCAAAGATGCAAAGTAGATCCATAAACATAGAGATTTTTTTTGGGGAAAAGAATGTAGATCTATATTTATCAAAAGAGAATTACAACAATGATGATTACTTGGAGATGTTTTGTTGTACTCCTAGATCCAAGAAAAAGTTCTCCTTAGCCACAATTTCACCTCTATTGAACAAGGATAAATTGGAACCATATCTCAATAAGATAGCCAAGATGCCTCTCACCTAAGCCCTGATCACACTAATGTTTATTTACAACACTCAACAATTGTAGGAAACTATAGACCAAGGACTCTTACTCCAATAACATAAGGATTCTTCAACATAGACTCTCAATATAACCTCTTCCATTATATTTGGCTCCTTCAAATAGATTATTGAGGAGCTAAAAATAGACTTCATGGAATGTGAGTTGAGAGAATACAATTCATGCACAAGTTCCATGCACACTTATGAGATTTTTCCAACCCATTACCCATCTGATCTCTTCGTAACTTTAAATTTATTGAAGCTCTAAGGGTGGCTGTGGGTTTTTTATAGGAAACCTACGATCAACCCTGTCTATTATATGAGAAGCCACTATAGAATACTCTTTTATTAGGAAGAAGAGTGGATAATGTCTTTATGAGAAAATTCTCATTGGTTGAAGTGTATTTCACCTTCATAAGATATCATAACATCTTTGTTTAGCCTATTGATCAAGGTGGATCTTGGTGGCCATCCACCTTTTCCACTGAATCAACGTTTTTGAGCCCATGGTTTTGATAAACTATGATATTCACCCTTTTGATGGGGAATGTAATGTAATGCCATCTCCATTTATTAATTATAACAATCATGCAATGATTTCCTAGTGGTCTTATGTACATTACTACAACGTTAATGCACTAGATCCCATAAGAATTTTGCAGTTAAGCATGCTTGGGATAGAGTATTATTGGAATGAGTGACCTCTCAAGAAGTCCTAGTGTTTTACATGCCTATGTAATTTTGTAAACTTAGACTAATTTGTCCCACATGAATAATGGGAATTATTCTCCTCTCATTCTCTCATATATAATCAAGGTGAAGGAGGTTCTTTGAGCATGCAATGGAGTGTGATGTAATTCTTATTGCGAATGAGCATAGCCATCATCTATTTCTCTTCAAAGATAAACTACCACCATTCTAGCCAGTTTGTTGATGCAGGAGCATCGCCAACACGTCAAGCGAGCCAACGCGGAAGCGCAAGACAACTGGATAAGCCAACACAAATTTTGAAATTGCCTTGGAAGTTGTTGCGCGATCTTAAATGAGTCATTTAAGATGAAGCACACTTGTGTATTGCAAGGGACCTTGAGCGGATAGCTCTCGTCCTTTAGTAGATAGAAGGAATTTAAGATAGTTAATGCAGTTAGATAGAAATTAATTCTAGACTAGACAGTTTTAGAAAGAGGAGGGAAAAACAGATATAGACACCCTCATTGTACATTGTAAGTAGTTGAATTCTGGAGAATTAGAGCAAGAGCATGCAGAGAGCTGTGTAAGAACACCCATGTACAGACATTTGAATTAATAGAAGGATTCTGATTCAAATTCATGGTTTGTGTATGTTCTTTGTGTATTGATGTTATGCTCATGAATCTTTGCTTCCTGTTATACATTTGCTTTTATATGTTGTGTATATGGTTTCATGGTTGAGTTTGAAATCTGAAAGGGTGAGGGAACGAGTTTCAATTGTTTCTCTATTTGAGCCAGAGAATTCCTGCAAGGAGTGAAGTTGAAGTGTCCGCAAGGAGTGCGTTGACAGAGGGTTCAGATAGAGACAACTTTTGTTCTCATTCATCTAGAATTCCAGTTGGGCACAGGAGTCGTGCAAGGAGTGCGTAGGCTGAGTGAAGTTTAGGGTTACGAACCTGAGCAAAGCTTTGAGAGACTGTTGCTGCAGGTGTGCGCAGAGTCAAAGACTTCAACACTTAGACGAGGTTGAAGATCTACCGCAAGGGGTGCATGCAAGAGTTTTCTAGGAGGACTTGAAGTCGTGGGAAAAGCTAAGGAGGGATAGACCTTCGAGCTTGTCGAAGGACAATGCAGACAAGTTGTGCCTTGAAGGTTGGTAAGAAGTGTTGTAATTTTGCGAGCAGGTGAACAAGTTCCGTGAAAAGGAACACTTGATCCTTTCGCAGAATTCATCCAGAGGGAACAAACGGTCGGTATTCTCCGAGGAGAATCCGTGAATCTCCGTGAGCCGTCAGATCTTGTGGATGTGCAGGGGAGATACAGTGGTGTATTCCCGAAGGTTTAAGATCAGGACATATAGAGCGTTGATCCAAGTCATCCAGGGCCGTTGGATCTACACGTATATCATGTATCAGGGTTTCGTAGATCGAACCTCCAAATTATTGCGACGGGAATTACGATATCGCGATCCACGATATCCCGACAAGACCAGAACTGTCCATCATTTGGGATGCATGTCAGAAGATTCAAGGAAGTCGGGGTTCGGAGCATCGGAGATTTCGGATTCAGGATACTCTTGCAGATTGGAATCGCGAAACGTGATATCCCGATGGTGGGAAAGGACAGTGAGGCCACAAGATTTGGTGGAGGATAAGTGGCACTCCGTATCGGAGTTCGGGGGAAGTAATGTCCTGAAACATTGGACATTAGGATTCGCGATCCCGCGAAGTCCAAAATCTCGATAGAAGTGACACGGAGTTGAAGAGACAGCTCACGCGTGCATCGGAGTTTCGGTGCATCATGCATCGAAAGTCGGAGAACCAAGTTGCTCGACACCGCGAGTGTCGAGATCCCGATAGAGAAAATCCCGACAAGGTAAAGGAAGGAGTCAGCGTTGACTTGCATCGGGTCTCTGGGATTCGATAGTACAACGCTCGACCACTGATCTTTGGATTCGCGAAGTCGCGAAGTCCGATTCCCCGATAGGTAAAGAAAGGGGATCGCGGGAAGAGATTCTGTGGGTGCAGATTTCTCGATAGGGAAATAAAAGAATGTTTCAGTTCTTCGAGCCGAAAGGAAGAGAGATCCTGTGAGCGGACGTGCACTGGGGAGCACGACTGCATCAAGTGGTATCAGAGAAAGATAATTTATTTGCTTTCTGTAGCAGAGAAGAAGGAAATTCACCATGCCGCCAAGGAGAGACAGACAGTCACCCGATCCAGAGGATAGGGAGGTGCAGAGAAGAAGAGGCAGGTAGATGGCAGATCCAACCATAGAGAGATAGATGCGTGATTTACAAGCCAGACTCGAAGACATGGAGACAACGCAAAGATGCACAGCCAATGCGGGAGATCTTAGCAATTCAGAAAGCGAAGCTGAGGCTGAACGAGAAGAAGAAGTTGCAGGCGAGGATGCATCCAATGAACGTCTAATCAAAGCTATTGCACGGATGGGTGCAAAGGAAAAAATGGACATTCCAGTTTACGAGGGAAACTTGGATGCGGAAGAGCTTCTAGATTGGATTAGAGCTCTTGATACTTACTTCGACTACGAAGATGTTGAAGAAGATAATAAAGTCAAGCATGTTGTCACACGCTTGAAGGGACATGCAACATTATGGTGGGATGAGCTACAAGCAGATAGACGTTGCAAGGGCAAGCAAAAAATTAAAAGTTGGGATCGAATGATTGCAAAGATGAAAGCAAATTTCATCCCCAGAGATTATCAAATCACTCTGTTCAGGAGGATGCAGAACCTGAGACAGAAGCTGATGACAGTAAAAGAATACATAGAGGAATTCTATCGATTGAACATCAGGGCAGGTCATCAGGAGAGCGATGATGAGAAAGTTTCCAGGTATATGAATGGCCTAAGATATGATATCCAGGATGAGATGAGCATGGAAACCATCCAAATGGTGGAAGATGCCTATAAAATGGCTTTGAAATCTGAAGAGAAGTTGAGCCGTAAGCAAGGTCAGCGAGGCCGAGGCAGGAGTCAGCCCAAAGGAAAATCGGTTTCCCAAGATAAATACCAGAAGCTCAAGGACGATTGGAAAAAGCCTTAGACTAGAACCAAGAGAGGTGGAAGTTCACAGAGAGGGCAACATACAGAGCATAGAGGAGATTATGTCGAAAACAACATTTTTCCTTGTACTAGAGGTAGAGGAAGAGGAAGAGGTGGAGTAATCACATGCTTTACATGTGGGAAGAATGGGCACAAGTCTTACGAGTGTCTAGAGAAAAAGAAGGACATTGGAGAAGCTCACATCACCAAAGCGCAGAGGTGGGATGTTGAGGCAGAAGATGCAGAAGGCAGAAGGTCATTGATGATGCAAAAAGTCCTTTTGACACCTGAGAAGGAGGTGGAAAGTTCAGTCCAAAGGACCAGACTTTTCAGAACTTCTTGCAAGACCAAGGACAGGGTATGCAAGGTTATCGTGGACAGCGGTAGCAAAGATAATCTCGTTTCAATTGAGATGGTAGAGAAGCTGGAGCTGGAGACGATTGATCATCCAAGCCCATACAGAGTTTCGTGGCTAAAAAAAGGACACCAGGTAACTGTCACTAAACAATGCTTGATTGAATTCAAGATAGGAGGATATAATGATAAGATCTTATGTGATGTTATTCCTATGGATGTATGTCATCTATTGCTGGGTAGACCATGGAAATATGACAGGAATGTGATTCATGATAGGAGAATGAACACATATACCCTGGAGAAGAATGGGAGAACCCATATGTTTCTTCCGATAAAGGATAAGGAGGTGAAGCCGGAAGTAAGCAACACAATACTTCTCATGAGTGGGAAGGAACTTCTTACAGAGGTTAAGAAGAAGGAAGATCCACAATTCTTTGTGGTCAGGAAACCGAGGATTGTTCTGAATAGCACGAGAGTGGATGATTTACCAGATGAGGTTCAGGAACTGCTGGAAGAGTTCACTGACATCATAGTGGACGAATTACCTCGTTCATTTCCACCGATGAGGAGTGTGAGTCATCACATTGACCTCATACCAGGAGCCAGTTTTCCAAACAAATCCGCGTATAGATTAACACCACAAGAGAATAAGGAAGTTAAAAGGCAAGTCCAGGAGCTGTTGGACAAAGGGTTAGTCAGGGAAAGCTTGAGTCTGTGTGTTGTTCCAATGGTACTCAGTCCAAAAAAATATGGAGGTTGGAGAATGTGTACCGACTCAAGATCCATCAACAAGATAACCATTAGGTACATGTTTCCATTGCCAAGGATGGATGATTTAATGGATTGCTTGAGCGGAGCAAAATACTTTTCAAAGATTGATCTGAAAAGCAGATATCACCAGATTCGCATGAGGGAAGGCGATGAGTGGAAGACGACCTTCAAAACCAACGAAGGACTGTATGAATGGCTTGTCATGTTGTTTGGATTGACAAATGCATCGAGTACCTTTATGAGGTTAATGAATGAAGTCCTGAGGGAATTCATCGGGAATTTTGTCATTGTGTATTTGGATGAAATATTGGTTTACAGTAAATCAGTGGCAGAGCATCTGAAGCATTTGGCTACAGTGATGTAGAAACTACAGTAGGAGAAGCTGTTGATAAATATGAAGAAGTCCTCATTCATGAAGATAGAGCTCATTTACTTGGGGCTTGTAATTTCTACAAATGAGTTGAGGATGGATCCAGATAAGGTGGAAGTGATCAATAATTGGCCATCACCGAGAAATATTTTTGAGGTGAGGAGTTTTCATGGACTGGCTAGCTTCTACCAAAAATTCATCAGGAATTTTAGTGGGATTAGTGCAGCGATGATGGATATAGTGAAGAAGCGGCATAAGTCTTTTCACTGGACGACTGAGGCTGAAAAAAGTTTCAGTCTATTGAAAAGGAAGATCACGGAACAACTGGTTTTGGTGTTGCCGAATTTCCAGAAAACATTTCAGGTGAAATGCGATGCAAGCGGATTTGCAATCGGGGTAGTCTTGAGTCAAGAAGACATGCCGATAGCATATTTCAGCGAGAAGCTGAATGAAGTGAAATTGAAATACTCCACATATGATAAGGAGTTTTATGCTATCATACAGGCATTAAAGAAATGGAGGCATTAATTGATACCCAAAGAATTTGTTTTGTATAGTGACAATCATGCACTGCAGTTTGTGACTCAACAGGAGAAGTTGAATCAGAAACATGCCAAATGGGTTGAGTATATGCAGAATTTCACTTTTGTGATTAAGCATATTTCTGGTACTGCTAACAAAGTTGTCGATGCTTTGAGCAGGAAGTGTTTTCTGTTGCAGGAGTTCAGAGTCAAAACGTTAGGTTTTGCAGATCTCAAGAATATCTACGCAGATGATCAGGATTTCAAGGAAGCGTATGAAGCAGTTGAGAACCCAGTTCTCAGGGACAGAAGCCCTTGGACAGACTATATGATCCAATAAGGATTATTGTTCAGAGGCAATCAATTTTGTATTCCAAATTGCTCCATGAAGGAGAATCTGTTAAAGGAGAAACACAGTGGATGATTGGTCGGACACTTCAGTCATGAAAAGACATTTGCGAAGCTAAGCGAGTCATACTTTTGGCTAGGGATGCGGTCGAAGGTCAAGCGGTTTGTAAACAGATGCAAAATTTTCCAGCATTCAAAGGGAAGAAAGCAGAATGCAGGATTCTATCAGCCATTGCCCATACCAGAGAGGCCATGGGATGCGATAAGCATAGATTTCGTATTGGGATTGCCAAGGACGCAAAGAGGATTTGATTCAGTCTTTGTGGTAGTGGATAGGTTTTCCAAGATGGCACATTTTATCCCATGCCAGAAAACCAGTGATGTGACTCACATCGCAAATCTGCTTTTCAAGGAGGTCATTCGACTTCATGTCTTACCAAGAAGTATAGTTTCGGACAGAGATACAAAGTTCATAGGGAATTTTTGGAGGACATTATGGAAGAAGCTGGGGACTAACTTGTTGTTTAGTTCATCTTATCATCCTCAGATGGATGGGAAGACAGAAGTGGTGAACAAAAGTCTAGGAGACTTGCTGAGGAGCCTGGTGGCGGAGCACCACAGCCAGTGGGACAACATATTACCACAGGCGGAGTTTCCTTATAATGACTCAGTGAATAGGAGCACAGGTTGGAGTCCATTCTAGATTGTATATGGCACATAGCCGAGAGGAGTTTATGAATTAAGAGATTCAGAACAGACTGTGACTAGGAGCGCAAGTGCCGAAGAGTTCGCAGAGGCGATGAAGGAACTTCACGACCAGGTGAAGCAGCGACTACAAAATTCCAGTCATGAATATAAGCGCAGAGCCGACCAATGGAAGAGACAACTTCAGTACGAGGTTGGTGAATTAGTTCTGGCACATTTAAGGAAAGAGAGGTTCCCGAGGGGAACATACAATAAATTGAAAATGAAGAAAATCGGGCCATGTAAGGTCTTGAAGAAATTGGGAGAAAATGCTTATGAGATCGAGTTACTGGATGGGATCGGAATATCTCTGATATTCAATGTCGCAGATTTATACCCATACAGGGCTGGAGAAGCAGAGACTGGAACTGAGCAGCCAGTGATCCAGTGGATGGAACAGATGCCAGTTACAGAGAAGCCGCAGATGGAATGCATACTAGACAAGAGAGTGGGTAAGAAGACCATGAGGAAAGAATACTATGAGTATCTGGTCAAATGGAAGGGCCATCCAGTGGAAGATGCCAGCTGGGAGAATGAAGTGGAGATACAGAAGCATGGACAACTCATGGACATGAGACCATGAAAATTTTCAAGCGAGGGAGTATGATGCAGGAGCATCGCCAACACGTCAAGCGAGCTAGCGTGGAAGCAAAAGACAACTGGATAAGCCAACAAAATTTTTGAAATTTCCTTGGAAGTTGTTGCGCGATCTTAAATGAGTCATTTAAGATGAAGTACACTTGTGTATTGCAAGGGATCTTGAGCGGATAGCTCTTGTCCTTTAGTAGATAGACGACATTTAAGATAGTTAATGCAGTTAGATAGAAATTAATTCTAGACTAGACAGTTTTAGAAAGCAGGAGGGAAAAACGGATATAGACACCCTCATTGTACATTGTAAGTAGTTGAATTCTGGAGCATTAGAGTAAGAGCATGCAAAGAGATATGTAAGAACACCCATGTACAAACATTTGAATTAATAGAAGGATTCTGATTCAAATTCATGGTTTGTGTATGTTCTCTGTGTATTGATGTTATGCTCATGAATCTTTGCTCCCTGTTATACATTTGCTTTTATATGTTGTGTATATGGTTTCATGGTTGAGTTTGAAATCTAAAAGGGTGAGGGAATGAGTTTCAATTGTTTCTCTATCTGAGCTAGAGAATTCCTGCAAGGAGTGCATTTGAAGTGTTCGCAAGGAGTGCGTTGACAGAGGGTTCAGATAGAGACATCTTTTGTTCTCATTCATCTAGAATTGCAGTTGGGCACAAGAGTCGTGCAAGGAGTGCGCAGGCCGAGTGAAGTTCAGGGTTGCGAACCTGAGCAAAGCTTTGAGAGACTACTGCTGCAGGTATGCGCAGAGTCAAAAACTTCAACACTTAGACGAGGTTGAAGATCTGCCGCAAGGGGTGCGTGCAAGCATTTTCCAGGAGGACTTGAAGTCATGGGAAAAGATCAGGAGGGATAGGCATTCAATTTTGTTGAAGGACAACGTAGACAAGTTGTGCCTTGAAGGTTGGTAAGAAGCATCGTAAGTTTGCGAGCAGGTGAACGAGTTCTATGAAAAGGAACACTTGATCCTTTCGCAGAATTCATTCGGAGGGAACGGACGGTCGGTATTCTCCGAGGAGAATCCACGAATCTCCGTGAGCCGTCAGATCTTGTGGATGTGCAGGGGAGATACAGTGGTGTATTCCTGAAGGTTTAAGCTTAGGATAGATAGAGCGTTGATCCAAGTCAGCTAGGGCCGTTGGATCTACACGTATATCGTGTATCAGGGTTTCGTAGATCGAACCTCCAAATTATTGCGACAGGAATTGCAATATCACGATCCGCAATATCCCGACGAGCCCATAATCGTCCATCATTTGGGATGCATGTCAGATGATTCAAGGAAGTCAGGGTTCAAAGCATCGGAGATTTCGGAGTCAGGATACTCTTGCAGCTTGGAATCGCGAAACGCGAAATCCCGACGGGGGGAAAGGACAGTGAGGCCACAGGAGTTGGTGGAGGACAGGTGGCACGCCGTATCAGAGTTCGAGAGAAGTAAAGTCCTGAAACATTGGACATTAGGATTCGTGATCCCACGAAGTCTGAAATCCTGATAGAAGTGACGTGGAGTTGAAGAGACAGCTCAGGCGTACATCGGAGTTTCGGTGCATCGGGCATCGGAAGTCGGAGAACTGATTTTCTCGACACCGTGAGCGCCGAGATCCCGATAGAGAAAATCCCAACAAGTCAAAGGAAGGAGTCAACGTTGACTTGCATCGGGTCTCGGGGATTCGATAGTACAGCGCTCGACCACTGATCTTTGGATTCGCAAAGTCACGAAGTCCGATTCCCCAATAGGTGAAGAAAGGGGACCGCAGGAAGAGATTATGTGGGTGCAAATTTCCCGATAGGGAAATAGAAGAACGTTTCAGTTCTTCGGGCCGAAAGGAAGAGAGATCCTGTGAGCAGACGTGCACTAGGGAGCGTGACTGCATGATTTGTTCTCTACAATATTATGTTATTCATTAATAGAAGTCAGGTTTCAGTGTATTTTTTTGTTCTCTACTATATTTCCATTTATATCTCATTTTTTTCTCAATATAATCCAAATTAGCAATATCAGAGAAATTTGATCCTTGTTATTTCTCGATTCATGTCCTCGACAAGGTCATGGTATATAGAGTTGGGTCTTGAGATAGTTTCACTTGGGGATGGCCACTCTTACCAACCTAAGCGACCTCCCATGGTGGAAGAAAAGAGAGAAGACATAGTAGGATATCATTTTAAGTGTAGAATGTGGTGAGTACATGCACAAGAGATCTAGCTAGCAGAAGAACAAACACAACTTGCAAAAGTGAGAATATGAGAGAAAAATTGGAGAGAAAATAATAGAAAATGTATTAACCAAATGAATGAATGATAATTTATACATGATATACTTTGCATGGGTAAACTAATGCGCACTAGAAGAGAAACCAATGTGCCATAGTGGTGGTCTAGAGAGATCTGGACACACACAGAAAGTTACCAGAGTTAACTTCCACCTAGTCCTAGTTAAATAGTCATGTATTCTTTAGTTAATTGAGTCACACGTGTGGAAGTGAGAGAAACACATGCAACTACCAGTGATAAAATTGAGGTTGCCATGCATTAGTGACTTCCACTAGTGTAACTAAGTGTAGTTGACTCTAAACTGAAGAGAATATTCTCCTAGAATGTAAGAGAGGTTCCTAAAAAATAGGTGACCCTCAATAATGACTAATAAACATAGGAAAATAAGAAAAAATATCCTATGTGTGTGTAATATCTCCAACACCCCCCCTAAACAATACTATGGGGTAATGAAGAATGGGTCCCGACAACAAGGGATATGTTAGGTACCCATGAATAATGCAACTAGTGAACACTAAAATAAAGTGAGGAAAATAAGGAAAACCTCATTGGAACCCCCCCCCCCGCCCCCTCAAGGCACAATGCATCAAAATAAGAAAATAACAGGTGAGATCCACCATGTGGAAGGTAGACAATCTCAAAAACCAAGAAAATATAACAAGTCAATGAAGCATGATCTGAGGATGACATATCATAATATGCTTCAATGAGTGTGCTGAAGCTAAAATGTTGTAGCTGATACTAGTTGAAAACAATTATATCTCTCCAAACATTAAGGCACTAGCCTACACTAAGATGGTCGGGATAGTCAGAGTGCTTCCAAAACATAGAAGCAAACACCATAAAAGTCATCAAAATAATGGTGAATGGAACTGTAAAGGTGTCATAATCAGTCAAGTCAAGAGCAATGAAAATGGTTCCCATGTATTGTGGATGAAACACATCTGTAATTTGTTCTCAAATAGTTGTTCAAATGCTTCCATGACCAATCTTAAAGCCAACCAACAATCCTAGAAGTTGGTACCTTGCCAAGATGTTGTCGTATACACCTCTTCGTCAATGAGTTGAAACAAGAGGAACTGACAAAAGGTCGTGGATACCTGAAAGGAAGATAATGTTGGCTCTGATCATGATGTCGAGGATGTCGATATGTGGAGGATGTAGACCTTGAAGTTGATGCTGAATATTCTATTGCTGCGAAAAAATCTGATACTAGTGATGAAGAGTCTGATACTGACAGCTCTAATACTGAAGTTGGTGTCGAATCTGGATGTGAAGGATCCAAAGATATATCAATAAGAGGTGTAGGTGGTGGATTCCACAACTCAATAGTAGAATAGTCATATGATGTGATGGACTCTTGTGATGGAACAAATTGAGTTTGAAAGACTGAAATATCAAGACAACTTGCTACTAGCAATGAAGTCCCAACGAAACCAAGTATGACTTTTGTTGGTATCATCACATGATGAATGGGATGTGCAATTCCCTGCCCATTCTTAGCAAGGCCTCCACTAGTGTTTCCCATATTATGCATTAATTTTTACCCAATACCATGAGTGTGAAACTCAAAATATGGTGAAGGAAGATCATTAGTGGTCAACAATTCAAAAGCAGTATTAGAACCAAGAGACTGTTGCTGATCTTTCTGCAAACAAGCAATAATATCTTCCTTCTCTTTTAAATAAGCCAAAAAATGCTCATTGAGAAGAGAGAATTTCTCCTCCATCTCATTAATGCAGGTGGTCCAAGTATCAAATTGATCTTGATGCTCCTCCATAAGACTCCCAATCAATCCAAAATCCCTGGAAAAATAGGTACACATGTTTTGAAGACAAATCTTGGATTTCTCTTGTTCACCTCGAAGTTTGATAACTTCTTTGACAATATTTAGATTCAGACTCTAAAGGGTCGAGATAACTGCATCTTTTTCCTCCATTGCAATGATTCTCTCCCAATAAATGATATCAATGCGATATTCCCGGCGAAGTAGCGATATGAGGTTTTTCTGATCCGTTGCATGCAACTATAGATATGATAAAACAATTGTATCTCCTAAAATACAATGTGGGTATTGGATATTTTTGGTGAGCATGAGAATCCATATGAAATACATATCTCTACAAAAAATTATATCAACTGAGATTGTGGATTTTGAGATATCACTGATGGATCTATGGCAGCTATATATTTGATAAAACAACTTTATCTCCTAAACTATGATGTGGGTATTGGATATTTTTGGTGAGCACGAGAATCCGTATGAAATGAATCTCTGTACCAAAAATGATATTTACACATATTGTGGATTTTGGGATATGTTTGATGGATCTATGGCACATTGATCTTGGATAGAATACAATGTGTAAGAAGAATTGTTGGTGAGTAATCCATCTTTTTTGCTGCTTTGTTCTCTCTTCCGTCCCTGCAAATAAGAGTGTTGGTGAAAATCCTTACTAGTTTCCTATGGGATATTATACCATGTATAATGTGGTGAGTACCTACACAATATATATAACTAGCAGAAGAACGAACATAGCTTGCAAAAGTGAGAAGATGAGAGAAAAATTGGAGAGAAAAGAATAGAAAATGTATTAACCGAATGAACGCATGATAATTTACACATGATATACTCTGGATGGCTCAACTAATCTGGACTAGAATAGAATCCAATTCACCATAGAGGTGGTCTAGAGATATTTGGACACACACATGAAATTATTGGAGTTAAATTCCACCTAGTCCTAGTTAACTAGTCATGTAGTCTTCAGTTAATTGAGTCAGACGTGTGGAAGTCAGAGAAACACATGCAACTGTTGTTGATAAAATAAATTTTTCCATGCATTGGTGACTTCCACTAGTCTAATTAAGTGTAAATGACTCTAAACGGAAGAGAATATTCTCCTAGAATGTAGGAGAGGTTCCTAAAAATAAGAGACCCTCAACAATGGCTAATAAACATAGGAAAATAAGAAAAAATATCCTAGGTGTGTGTAATATCTCCAACATCAAGACGTTGCTCAAGGAATCCCTTGTGGGATAGAGGAACAAGATGATAGACAAATTCACTCAAATCCTTCGATGACTACCAATGGCGGCCAAGGAATCTTCAATTAGCATCCATTTTGAAAGTGTGACACCATTCAAGGTACAAGTTAATTTTTATATCCCCTTATTTGAAGGCCAAATAGATGTAGATGATCTAGATAAATGGTTGAAGATACTAGAAGGTTATTACTCTATCAATTTTTTTTTTAATGGTGAAAATATCACCTTCATGCTCCTAAAATCCCTTCCCCATGTCAAATCTTGGTGGGAAGGTTACTTGGAGAGGCACACCGCATGTTGTTCCTGAGTTTATGTTTTAAGGCTATAAAACATACCGTCAAGGCATCCGTAAATGATTTAGAAAAAAGGAATTTTAAAGAAGGTTAAGGAAAAATCAGTTTCTCAACTGTCTTTGTCTTGCTTCTTGTTTTTCTTGGATGCTAATGTCACGCTCAATAGCAGCCCATGATCGTTCTAGTTCTACCCGGTTGGTTGCTTTCTGTAAAATGGTGTTAAATAGGTTTAAAGTGATGCTAGTTTGATCTTGGATTCTGGGTTCAATGTTGGGTTGTCTAACACTTGGAACAGTCATGGAGGATAAATCTTTATTTATTTATAAAAGGGTTTTAATCAATTTGTTACTTCAGATTTCCAGAGATGAGATCAAGGAAAACAATTTTAAAATCTGAAACAGTAATGTAAACACATTCAAGGTCGTTTCCTGGTTTTGTAACAATTTCGAGAATTATAAACAACAAATAAACATTACATAGAAATATAAGGCTTTAATCAAGAAAGAATCTTATATTTCAATAGACAGTGATGAAGAAAAACGAGGTTTCTAACAAGAGTTAAGTATTAAGGAACAAAAGTTTTACAGGTCTTAAAATTACTGAAAGTAATTTCAGAGGAAAAACTGTAAATCATTTGACATCCAAACCAATACAAAATATAAATCAACAATGTATATAACTTCAAATTGATTTACTTGTTAGAGAAAACATTAAAGGAAGAATTCAACAAAGTATACTAAACAGGGAGAAGACACCTAGCTACAAAGTTGCAGGATCCAGAATCTCGTTTGTGATCAATATTCTGATGTATTTCAAAACTGATATTACAAAAATGGCTCTCTCCAAAATTTCTGAAGCCCTTTCTCAGCCTCTAGAAACTATATTTATACATTTTCATCAAAGTTTCTCGTTGGTCTTTAACCAACTTCCTAATATTACGGTTACATAAAAATAATGTCAACCATTTACAATTTCTTTTTAATTTCTAATAATAAAAACATTTTAAAAAAGGTTTCAAGCTTGCGTTGATGAACTTTCTTTTTTTGCATCAACACATTGAACACATTTTCCCAAAACATTTACTAAGATCCTGGGAGCTTCGGGTATCTCATTTGCTTCAAATGAGAAAAATCTCCTCTATAATTCGGGCAACCGACTTTCTATCATTCTCTCTGTGAATTTAACAATTGTCAACTTTAGGTTTGAAGTCACCATCCACTTGTTGATCTCTGTAATGTTGATTAATTTGATGTTTGAAATCTTTGCTTTCTTTTCCTCCATCTCTTCTCTAAACCTCAGCTGGTGCTTGGCAATATTGACTTCACCTAACAATCCTGAACAACCATCTATTCCGATATTCAATGAATCTCTTTCAAAGAGATTGAAGATTCCTTGGAAATCTTCATTAACTTCTCTTGTAATTCATTTATATTCAGCCAATTTTGATTCCCACACTTTAATCATTATATCTCCTTTAACCTGTTCAGAAATAGATAATTTCTGAGTCTTTCCAATTTCTTCCTTTGATGAGGAAGCTACTTCTTTCTGAAAGGTTGTCCTAGCTGCTTTCGCCTCTCTTTCTCTCTGAAACACATTCTCCAAAGACTTATTTGATTCCCGAAAATAATTCTGTATTACTTCCAGATTCAAGAACACTTTCTATTGTTCCTCCTCTATTCTTACATATATTTCTAATGCCCGTGTCCTGAAATTTTCAAGATTAACTACCTGGTTAGCAATAGAAATAATCTTATCTTGTAATTTTTTGTTTTCCTCTCCCAGCTTTCGAACTTGTTCCTGTGTGACCTGTATTAAGTGTTTTGCCTCATCCAAGTCTTTATTCAATTTCTGGATCTCTTGCATATCCTTTAGTCTAGCTTGTTCTAGACCTTTTTGTATTCCCCAACCAATATTTCTTTCATTTTCTTTTATTTTGTCTTGCAACTGGATTATTGTTTGATCCTTCTGTTCAAGCATAGTTGTTAAATTACCTACAGAATACATGTTTGCTGATGCTATAGCACCCATTGTTCCTACTAATTCTATAGTGAACTCTCCATCCTTGAGTTTCTTTCCATCTATGATAACTCTATGCCTTTTAATCGTTCCTTCTCCTCTTGGGTGAATTTCCTGTTTCAAGACTGCTCTTCATTTTTTGCTGAAAAAATAATCCGATGAGGGGATTTCATCTCTTGAAATCGGCTCTAGATCACTGACATATAGAAATCCTTCATGGGGGGTTC
The DNA here is from genome assembly GCA_009831015.1 of Picea engelmannii. NCBI lineage: Eukaryota > Viridiplantae > Streptophyta > Pinopsida > Pinales > Pinaceae > Picea > Picea engelmannii. The sequence continues at coordinate 94,820 of ML828579.1, read as the reverse complement.
CGAAAGTAGATTGTAATGGAGTTAAAGAGGTGATAGGACTACCAAGTTCTTTTGAAGTTGTTCCTTCTGTTTTTTCTGGAACATCGTCAAGAATTATTGGATTTGTTTCCAGTCCTTTTCCTTTCTCAGTCCCTGGTTATTTTATCTGAGAACCCTCTATGTTTTGAGGAGGTATTTTAGAATCCTTCAACTTATCTTTGTCATTAGTTTTACCCTGAGTATTAGTTTCGAACCCTGGAGGGGTTTCTTCCTGCTCTAGCGATGGGGTCGGAATTTCACCCTGTAAAATTTTAGGTAGGCAGCTTCGCCTATGAATTTGAAAAGATGAAAACCCAGCCTGTGAATCAGGTGTCAAGGCCTGGACTTTGTTCAACACTTCTTCATAAGACCTAACATCTTTGAAAATATCATCATAAACAGATACTTCATGTTCATATGATTTTAAATTACAATGTATGTAATGCCTACTTATTATTTGGTAGGGGTCATGTTTTCTATGCTCAATGTTTACTAAGTTCATTTCTTCCAATGACTTAGCCTCTACCTTAGAATGGCCTAAATTTGATAAAGTAAATTTTCCAACATGAATAGGGAAAGATGGCCATGCTTTTTTCTGAAGTGCTTTTAATTCTAACTCAATACCACCCTTGGCTAACTGATGAGCTACTTCTCTGCATATCAATCTGTCTGGTAAGAATTTCGGGAGTGCGTGAGGAGGAATGGAACAACCATAGACCCTAACATAGGAAAAAAATTCCTCAATAAACCAGTCGGCAACAGATTTAAGACTTTCTATGACTGCATTAGAAATGCGAGGGGGTTCGCATCTAAAAAATAATTTGTGCATAGGAATAATGACAAAATGACAAACTTTGTAAAATGATTCTTTAGCATTTTCTTCCCAGAGGGTTGAGTGGTATTTATGAACAGGCTCTGGGCAGGAAACACTCCAACTCCAATTCATTAATGGAAATGGGGTCATAAAATAGATGGCATCCATAATATATGCAGACATATAAAAAGACACTGGTTGTCCCTTTGACTTGGCTGCTTTATAATTTAAAATTTCTTGCGTTAGGTTATCCGATAAAATTTTATGCCAGTTAAAACCATTTCCATTTGAAACTTCTTCTAAGAAGGGTACCCAGTCTACATGAAAGCGACATGGATCTTTTGTCCCGAAAAGTCTGCATAACATCATGGCTACATAAACCATATATTCGTTTAAGGAGGCTGTAGCATAAATCCCATGAGTATCATCCCTAAAAGATTTAGTCCACGAGAGGATTATCGACCTCCAGTGTTGTCCTTCCTCTGAGCAGACCACTGGAATATTTACCAAGACTTTCAATAAGTAGAAGTTTCACTCTTTGTGCGATTGTCGTGGAGTGAAGGACACAATTTCTTAGCAATTGTCTTTTCTTTTTTTGATGCACTATACCTTGAAGGGGGGTTTTCCCATGATGTTTTCGCTCTTTCCTCACTTTATTTTAGTGTTCATTAATTGCATTGTTCATGGGTACCTAACATGGCCTTTGTTGCTAGGACCCATTCCTCATTACCCCACAGTAGTGTTCAAGGGGTGTTGGAGATATCACACACACCTAGGATATTTTTTCCTTATTTTCCTATGTTTATTCGTCATTATTGAAAGTCTTCTATTTTTTAGGAACCTCTCCTACATTCTAGGGGAATATTCTCTTCAGTTGATTAGCAGAGTGGAATCATTCAGGGTAACTTTGGTTTTATTACCAAGTAACCTCGGGATCATCACCAGTAATGTGCACTTACCTTAGGATCATCACCAGAAGGTGCATTCATTGTGCATTCTTGATCTCCTCCTCATTTCGCTCTGGTCTATCTAGTTAACTGAAGACCGCATGACTAGTTGACTAGGACTAGGTGGTAGTTAACTCTCGTAACTGCCTGAGTGTGTCCAGATCTCTCTAGACCGCCACTATGGCGCATTAGTTGAGCTATACAGAGTATATCATGTGTATTTTATCATTCATTTATTTGGTTAATACATTTCTCATTCTTTTCTCTCCATTTTTTCTCTCGTCTTCTTACCTTTGCAAGCTGTGTTCGTTCTTCTGCTAGCTAGATCTCTTGTGCAGGTACCACATTTTACAGAGTTAGGGTTTTGTGATTAAACCCTAGATTGTACTTGTTGAGGAGTGGAGAAGAGATGTCTTGCTTGGAGGACATGCTAGTGTGATGCTTGTTGGAGCTCCTTGGTGTTGGCTAGAGTTTTTATTGGTTTTCCCTAGCAAGGGTTTTGGAAAGATAGAGGATTGTACTAGCCTTGGGCTAAGGCTATGGTATGTACATGAATTTCCTCTCTCTCTCTCTCTCTCTCTCTCTCTCTCTCTCTCTCTCTCTATATATATATATAT
>ML828579.1:57012-73535 GCA_009831015.1 Picea engelmannii | reverse complement strand
GTCGGGAACATATCGTGACCGTCGGATTTCCTAACTACAAATGCATACTAATGCATACTAAAGAAACACACTTTTACCTAACGACATATTAGACCAAGTAGATCTTAACTAACTCCTAAGTGTCTAGATATCCTAACACAATCCCCATTGAAACGAGATACGGAATGAGGACTCACCATATATAGAATGGTTGGAATCCTGAGTAGTCCACTCCTAACTACTCCCTCTGAAGCTCAGCAAACGAGACAGAAGAACCACAGGTTCATAGAATGTTGGAAAATAACCTATATAAACAATCACAAATGTCAGATCTACACTTCTTGGAACAAAAGCTCATAGCGGAACATAACCAGGGAGTACTCGTTTAGATAGCCGTCCTCGACTTGGATTGCTAGCAAGCGAGGGGGCATCGAGATTCCCCACCGGATTACCTTTCTAAGACGAGCACCTCATACTCGGCTCAAGTTAGTCAGACTCAAGCGAGTCGAGGGTCAAAGGGTCCGTGGAGGTAGGCCTGGGCTTGGGCTTCGGGATTTGGGGCTAGCCTGGCACTGAGAGCATCTTTGCTTGACTATAGTAGGACTAGACTAGGGCATTGCTTTGATTGGAGTTAATCGCTTCAGAAACCCAGGTATGATAGATACTAAAATCTCATTATATATTATATTACATAGAGCTAAAAAGCCCATAACCTTACATCATATACTGATGCGAAGGCGAAATGAGGCAATGCGAAGGCTACTTGAAACGAAGGCTGCTTGAAGCCTTATAAATGAGGCGATTTATTGCCCTCACCCATGAATGGATGAGTGACTTCGTTCCTAAAGAGTAACACTTTGAGATTATGACTAAGTCTTGATCCGTGAGAGGCGATGCAACTTGAACTGTTAGAAAAGCCCATATTTAAGCCCTCACCCATGAATGGATGAGTGACTTTATTTCCATCAAACGTTTTAGCAAACGCTTCTGTTGTTGATTGGTGACAGCCATTCTGTAGCCTTTCGACATATTCCATACAACCTGCATTTGAGAAATGTTTTTGCACTTCTGGATGCGCCTGTAGGAAGGACAGATTGTCCAATTCTTTTCTCAACAAAGAACCATTGTGTCTCCTTGCCATTTGCAATTCAAAACCCGAAACGATTTCGCACACCAAACACTGCAATCTGTTGTTCGGGCCGAGGTCTTGCACTGGTGAAAACACTCAGCTCTGTCTTTCAACATTAAAAAATTAGCATACATTTGTGGGTGATGCGTGTTGGGGAAACGATGGGCCGATTTGATGTCACAAGCCAAGTAGTATTGTTCCTGCACCTGTGATGATGGATTCAAATTCGCCATTTCCAACGCCATGATTGTGAAGCATGCATTACTGAACGAGATCCGCTTTGCAATCCGATTTAGACGTGCAAACCCGAGTCTCCATCATTATCCACTTTCACCAGCGCATCATAATGATTGCATGACGTGGGCTGAGTGTGTCATCATTTGATTTTTTAAAACGTGGATAAAACACACGTGATCCCCGCTTTCACCAGCTAATGGCTCGTGAGAAGCGCTCCTCGGCTGTTGAAAATCGTCACTTTCACCAGCTAACGACCTGTGAGAAATGCTCCTTAGTTGTTGAAAATCACCGCTTTCACCAGCTAACCATCATCTTTAAAACACGCGTTAGCTGTTGAAAGCATTTTATGAAAATTTTAAAGAAAAGACCTTTATGGGTCGTCTTATTTCTAAGACAAAAATCAAAACCTAAGTCTTGCTACTAGAAAAACTCAAAACCAAATTTGAGAAAACTACCAATAGCCATGCTATCAACCAAAAAATGCAACCATAGTGACGGATTCATTTTGGGAGCTAACACAAGTATATCATGTGCATTTTATCATTCATTTATTTGGTTAATACATTTCTCATTCTTTTCTCTCCAATTTTTCTCTCGTCTTCTTACCTTTGCAAGCTATGTTCGTTCTTCTGCTAGCTAGATCTCTTGTGCGGGTACTCACCACATTTTATAGAGCTAGAGTTTTGTGATTAAACCCTAGATTGTACTTGTTGAGGAGTGGAGAAGAGATGTCTTGCTTGGAGGACGTGCTAGTGTGATGCTTGTTGGAGCTCCTTGGTGTTGGCTAGAGTTTTTCTTGGTTTTCCCTAGCAAGGGTTTTGGAAAGATAGAGGATTGTACTAGCCTTGGGATGAGGCTATGGTATGTGCATGAATTTCCTCTCTCTCTCTCTCTCTATATATATATATATAGTTTTCAGCAATCCAAGATTGTCTTATCACTGCTTTGATTTTCAAATATCTATTTCTTCATGGTTTGGCAATTGCCGGCCCTAGTATGTCTTCTTGATTTCATAGAGGTTAAAGATGAAGTTGTTAACTGATTTAACATTAATCTTGAATAAGACAGGGCAGATTTACTGTTGTTATAAGGGGATTTCAGATCTGAAATTGTTGTTGTCGTTTTATCATATTTCATAACAGTCATGAGGCTGAAATTCACAAGGTTAAGATCCGAAAAACCCCTATGAAAGAGGTGAAATTTCTGAATTGCATAAAAACCTCAATTCACGAAATTTCTACACAAAATAAGTTCCCCATTTGTTGGAAATGCAAGGCTCCAACCAAAGCAATATGTTTATTACAAGATGACTATTATAATAAGTTCGGCTCTAATGCCCACAAGGTTCTCATCCACTAGAGGTTGATGCCTAGCATGCCTTGCAAGTTGCAAGGACCATAGTAGCAAGATTCTGCCATATTGACCTTCGCTGTATAGAAATTTGGAAGTAGTATGAAATTCGACCAAGTCATCGAAATTTCAAGAAAATGGTTGTTTTTTCTGATTTATTGGACATTCCTGAGATGTATACTTCCGTATTGGAGCCATACTGAATTTTTTGCTATGACTCTTTTTACCATACCAAATCTTGCTACTATGGCAAGGACTTCTTGTGGCAACAATCTTGAAGATGAACTTCCTAGCAAAGTGCAGACCTGCACACTTCAATGTTCATGATCACCAAGATAGCTGTCGTCTTGCCCCTACTCCACATCATTCAGCTCTAATCTCTTGTCGGCTGCATAACCTGCTGCTTTCATCTGCTGAGACAATATTTCCAACTTTTCATAAATCTGTTGCATTTGTGGGTGTGATCTATCTCCTACAAAGAAAGTATGCACCTGTTTATTTACCTCAATCCAACTAAATCCAGGTTCCTTTCTTACCCCCTCATCTTTCATCATTTTCCTTACTTTTTCCATGTCGTCCCACCGTCCTGCTTCAGCATAGATATTTGAAAGAGCCACATAAGGTGTGGCTTTTTGGGTACTCAATTCAATGAGGCGTTCTGCAACATACTCCCCTAGCTTTATATTCTTATGGATTCTACATGCAGCAATCAAAGAACTCCACACAATATAATCAGGTTTTATTGGCATTCTATCGATAAAGTTTTGAGCCTTATCCAGGAGCCCGGCTCGGCCGAGAAGGTCAACCATGCAAGCATAGTGCTCCATTGTGGGTGTAATCTGATAATAGTGACTCATGCAATTAAAGTATAGCAGGCCTTCATATAATAAGCCTGAATGGCAGCAGGCAGACAGAACACCAACAAAGGTAACATGATCTGGGTATGTTCCGCAGTGTTGCATTTGTTCAAAGAGCTTTAAGGATTCCTTACCAAAGCCATGCATAGCATAGCCTGAAATCATTGCATTCCATGACACCACATCTTTATGATCCATTTTGTCGAACATGTTGCGGGCAACTTCTATGGTTCCACATTTCGCATACAGATCTACAAGGGCATTAGCGACAAACAAATCAGATTGAAACCCTCTCCTGATTACTTCTTCATGGATTTCCGAGCCCTGTTCCCGAGCTGCCATATCGGCACATGCTGCAATAACACTAGCAAGAGTCATTGAGTTTGGCTTCATTCCTTGCCTTTGCATTTCTCGGAAAAGCTCCAGGGCCTCTTTATTTCGGCCATTCTGTGCACATCCTGCAATTATTGCATTCCATGGTTCCACATTTCGTAGAGGCATTTCCTGAAAGAGCTTTAGAGCCTTATCAACATGCCCATTCTGCGCATATCCTGCAATCATTGCAGTCCAAGATACCAGATTTCTCTCGGGCATTGTCTTAAACAGTTTGTAGGCTTCATCAACATGCCCATTCTGTGCATACCCCGAAATCATTGACGTCCAAGATACCACATTTCTTTCAGGCATTTCATCGAAGAGTTTGGCGGCCTTCTCAATGAAACCATTCTGTGCATATCCCACAATCATCGATGTCCAAGAGACCACATTTTGTTCAGGCATTTTGTCAAACAGTTCCAGAGCCTCATTGACATACCCCTTCTGTGCATATCCTGCTATCATAGCATTCCATGTAACAACATCTCGTTTAGGCATTTTGTCAAACACATAGCGCGCGGTCTTTATGCTTCCACATTTTGCATAGATGTAAAGAAGGGCATTTCCCACAAACACTTCAGATTGAAAACCGCTTCTAATTATTTCTTCGTGAACCTCCTCCACAGCTGCCAAGTGGGTACAAACTGGGAGAAGGCTGGATAAAGTGAACTGATTGGGGTGAATACCTGTTCTTTGCATTTTATTGAAGAGAATCAACGCCTCGCTGCCATGCCCAGCCCTGGAGTATGCTGCAATCATGATACTCCACGATACCACATTTCGCTCAGGCATTTTCTCCAGAAATCTGTGACCATCGACCAAATTCCCGCACTTGGCATACACGCTTACAAGTTTATTGGGCAGAGAGATGTCATTACAATTGAATTTGAAAGCAGTTTGGATGATGTGGGCATGGACCAGCTTGGCCTCTGGCAGAGCTCTATTGTTGAGGCAGCTTTGCAAGAGGGAATGATAAGCAGAGGAATCTGCGTGTTCGTCCATCAAATGCAGAATGCACATGGCTTCTTTCAATCGCCTTTGTTTACACACCATTCTCACATCTTTCTTCACTCAGGTTGGCATTCGTCGTCACCCAGAATGCCCTTCTGTTAAACCGGGTGATTTTGCCTTCCTAGCGAAGGTTCAAAGGTTGAATAAACTCCACAAGACAAAACGAAACGAAGGGAGATTATAGACAAGCGCAACATAGAGAGGTGCGAAAAGTGTTTCCAAAGCAATAGAAGCTATTCCAAGTTTAAGATGCTATACACTGCGGATTCCATTGTTACTAGTCAGCATTATGTTAGCTGTGAGAATGACTACTCTCGTTTCACTCTTTGGACCGCTGGGATTATGACATTTTGAATGTTACATGTTTCAAGGAGCAGACCTCCTAATCAATGAAGGATAATCAATGAAGGATAGCACATAAGGTATTTAAAGATAGAGAGGAGTTTTATATGTTTTATGAAGCAGACCTCTTAATCAATGAAGGATAGAGGTAAGGAAATTATAAATCATGTAAGGAAATTATAAATAATATAGAGAGAGTGGTTGGATCACAGATATAGAAGATAGCATGTAAGGAAATTATAAATAATTTAAGGAGAGTGGTTGGATCATTACAAAGAAATAAAGATAGAATGAGGTTTTTCATGGAAAGTGTATATTGTGGAAGAAACTTGTGTGTATTGATTTTGTTGTTTTTATCGTTATTGTTTATACCATCGATTTAGTTAACATGCATGTGTTTTTAATCTTTAGTACCTATTTTGCATATGGTTTTAGGGAGTTTTTATGGCTATTGTCAATCTTGATGTTAAATTGTTTGACTTTGTTGCACTAATCCACAATAGTGTTGTTCTTGGTAATCATAAGGACAATGGTTTTGCAAGGCATTTTGGAAGTTTGTTCCAAAGATAACTTACCACGAGCAGATGAAATTCCTCTCAATGAAATACCCATTAATGTTATTGTTGAGTATGAAGATGTGTGTGTATTGTTTGTGTATTGGTCGAATGCAGCCAAAGGCCATGATACAGACTTGAATTAAGGTATCAGAGTCACACAAGTGGAATGACCATAACATTTGAAGCCTAATCACAATGTGTTGACATTGTTTATCATGGGCCTTGGGTTTGTGGGCCTAACTTAGTTATCTTGCCTTATGTGCATGGAGTTTTGATCCGGATTTTATGAGCAAAACGAAATGAATACAGATTATTAAAAGATGCTTGATACAGAATAACAGAGATAAAGTAAAATTGTTTTTCTATTCAATAAGGAGATAAGTTGAAACTCTAAAATGCAATGGAAAACAAACTTGTTGGAATGGTGGCGGCTTATCTCTGAGAAGAAATGTGACGGCTGTGCTCATTCGCAAGAAGATGATTATAATGAGGCTCTGAAGGCCTTTTTACAATAAACAGGAATGTCAAAAACCCTAGACATCCAAAAACCTAACCCTAGGAGATGAAGTGCCAAAAGTCATGTGGGCCCCATTTGGGTAAGTTAGTACATCAACTTCTCGGGGTCATAACTTTTTCGTAACCAGGTGGCTTTGTTAACTTCTGGTGGATCAGGGGACGAGTCGATCGAGGTGGTCGCCAAGGGTAGTGCAACATCTATGGGGTCCAATGGTTGGAATCCCAACTCCATTTGAAAGGGGTTGTGGCCAGTTGAGCTATGCAGGGCTCGGTTGTAGCTATGTTGGACATAGGGAAGACTCTCATCCCATATGTGGGGGTGCTTGGAATTGTACATGTGCAGGATATGTACGATCATTTGATTGACGACCTCAGTTTGACCATCTGTCTGGGGGTGGAAGGCAGTGGATTTGGTGAGCTTGGTATTCAACAGTGACTAGAGACTCGACCAAAATGTGTTGAGGAACCGATTGTCCCGATCTTAGACAATGGTTTGTGGGATCCCAAAGTGTACCCAGACGCGTTCAAAGAAGAGCTTGGCAGTGGCCTCTGCAATGATGTTCTTCTTGCAGGCGTCCATAATCGCCATCTTGGAAAAGCGATCAATAACCACAAAAACACAGTCATTGCCCCTCTTGGTGGACGAAAGGCCCGACATGTAGTCCATCGATATGGATTCCCATGGCTTTTCAGGAGTAAGCAGAGGGGTGTACAGGCCCTGTTTCTTAGTGGTCATTTTGGAAATAGCGCAGGCGGTGCATGACGTGATATACTTGTCGACATCCTCTCGAATTTTCGGCCAGTAGAAATGATTCTGCAGCACTGCCACTGTCTTTTCAACGCCAAAGTGTCATGCCACCCGACTGTAGTGAGCTTCCCAAATCAACTTCGTGCGCTCGCTTGATGGAATGTAGAGATGGCCCAGACGACACAACAACATGTCCTGAAGATGGAAATTAGCGACCACTGAGTTTACTCCCAACATTTGGTAGGTGGTGGAGAAGTTAGGGTTTGTCTCATAGAGGTGAGGCCATCCAGAAGTCTCATGGCCGCAAGATTCTAGCACCATGGTGAGTGTCGGGACTGGAGGTCAACTGAGGCAATCAACAACTCGGTTGGTACTTCTTTTTTATACTTGATGTTGAGGTGGAACAACTGTAAGTATGTGGAACACTTCTCATGGCGATCATTCTGCAATTTTTCTTGGGTCTCCATGAATTGTAGTGGCTTGTGATTAGTGTGGATGATTGTCTCCTTCCCCAGAATGTAATGTCTCCACTGGCGGCATGCTTGCACGTTGGAGTAAATTTATTTTTCATAAGTAGGGTACTTATGGACAACATATGATAGTGTCTCACTATGATACGCCACGGGGTGGTCGTGTTGAGTGAGAACGATTCCCACAACATAGTCTGAAGCATCTGTCTCGATCTCAAAGGGATGTTGTAGGTCTGGTAATGAAAGTACTAGGGATGAGCACAAACGATGCTTCAAGTCATTGAAGGCTTGTTGTTGGGACATGCCCCAACAAATTTTTCCTTACCGCCACCCCTAGTTACTTGGCTGAGGGCCCATGCAATATGAGAGAATACCAACACGAACCTGATAGAAATTGGCGAGGCCCAAGAAGCTCTGAAGCTCAGCAAGTGTGGTTGGGGCTGGCCATTCACAGATGACCTAGATCTTGGCTGGATCCACATGCACACCTTATTGATCAATGATGTAGCCTAAGTAATGGACCTTGTCCATGCCGAAGTAGTATTTTTCCAAGTTTTCATATAGTGTGTGTTGTCGAAGGGTGTGCAGAACCCACTGAATATGTTGCAAGTGTTTCACCCAAGTCTTCTTGTAGATGAGGATGTCATCGATATACACCACTGCAAAAGTACTGGTGAAAGATAATAGGATATCATCCATCATCCTCATAAACGTTTCTGAAGCATTTTTCAAACCAAAGGGCATGACCAACCATTCAAAAAGACCTTCTTTTGACTTGAAGGCGACCTTCCATACATCTGTCTGTTCTATTGGGACTTGGTGGTAGCCAAACTTTAGATCAATCTTACTGAATTATTTGGCCCCTATGAGCTGATCAAGGAGGTCGACATTTCGAGGAATTGAGTACCGTTTCTGGACTATGATTTAATTCAAGGCCTGATAATCAATGCAGAGTCACCAGGGCCCATCTTTCTTCTGCACCAGTACGATTGGGATCCCACAAGGTGATGAGCTGGGACATATGTGCCCCTTGTGGAGAAGTTCTTGGATCTGCCTCTTGATCTCCTTGTTTTCTAACAGATAGAATGATCCAGGTGGATATCGGTGGCCACCCACCTTTTCCAACTCGCTCAAAACAATTTTATGGCAATTGACTATTTTTAACAATTTTTAACTTCCGAGGCCATTTTGAGGGCCTAAATGAAGGTTTTTCAGGGTCGAGCTTCTCAATGATAGACAAAGGCTCTGATTGAGCCCCCAAAATGAATCTCCTCGACGATAACTTTCCAACGGGCTATCATGCGCCTAAAACGAAGATTGTATGCAAATGTTACGACCCTAGGAAGTTGATGTACTAACTTACCCAAATGGGGCCCACATGACTTTGGTGCTTCATCTCCTAGGGTTAGGTTTTTGGATGTCTAGGGTTTTTGACATTCCTGCTTATTGTAAAAAGGCCTTCAAAGCCTCATTGTAATCATCTTCTTGCGAATAAGCTCAGTCGTCACATCTCTTCTCAGTGATAAGTCGTCTCCATTCCAACAAGCTTGTTTTCTGCTACATTTTATAGTTTCAACTTATTTCCTTATTGAATAGAAAACCAGTTTTATTTTATCTCTGTTATTATGTGTTAAGAATCTTTTAGTAATCTGTATTCATTTCGTTCTGCTCATAAAATCCATATCAGTGGTATCAGAGCGGTTTTCTCCTTGTCATCTTAATGCATGTCCCCAACAAGGTCAGGGTACAAAGAATTGGGTCTCGAGCTTGTTTCTCTTGAGGAAAAAAGCTCTCGCATGCCCAAGCAACCTCTCATGGAAAGAGAAAATAAATTTGATGGGACATGAGATCCTTTCAAAATGTTTCTTGAGGAATCCTTCACGCAACAGAGGAACGAGATAATGGATAGTTTCGTGCAAATCCTTCGACGACTACCTACAGGCAACGCATCTTCCTCGAGCGGAGGCACCGCCCCATTCAAGGTACAAATCAACTTTGATATTCCTATATTTGAAGGTCAGATAGACACAGAGGTTGTAGACAAGTGGTTGAATCTACTAGAAGAGTATTTTTCTGTCCATAACTTTTTGCATAGAGAAAAGATTACTTTTGCACTCCTCAAACATGTTCCCCATGTCAAAGATTGGTAGGAAACTTTCTATGAGCAAACAGAAACAGAGGAACCCTCATTATTTATAGTCGCGACCACCTAAGAATCCTTCAGGGATGTTGTTAAGGAACAATACTACCTTGTTAGAAGTTATGACGACTTGTATACCAAATGGACCACACTACGACAAGAAAGAGACCAAGAAGTGCCAGAGATCACAAATATCTTCCATACCTTGCACACCAAGTTGGGTATCAAAGATTCAGAGCAACATATGGTGCTCAAGTATCGCGGTTCTCTACATAGATACATCCAGACCAAAATGGAATTTATGGACATATCATCCTTGGGTGCGGCCTACCAATATGCCGTCAAAATCGAGCAGAAGATCAAACAAAAGACACAACAATTTCAGCCTGGGAACCCCTCATAGAAAAATCTATGAAGGGGCGGCCCCAACCCATAGAACAAAAGATAGAGCAAAGATGGACAGTATCAGGACAACCAATCCAAGCCGTAAGAAAAGAAGGACACCGGAAAGACAAAGAAATATACGGGGAAGTGGTGTGACTTCCATAAGATCCCTTGGCATAACACTACTGACTGTCACTCAAAGAATTCGTTGGTGGCTGAAGTGAAAGCCTTTGAATTAAATGTGGGTTTCGACTATGAGTCAGAACCAGAAAGGTAAAGACAGATCATTGACGCGGAACCCAGTGCCACCATTTCTACCACCAATCTCCAGCCTGGTGAACCAAACAAGCCAGAAGAAGGAAAGAACCTCTTCCATTCATAGATGTGGGTAAAAGGCACCTCACTGCACTTCATTGTTGATAGCGGTAGCCAAAAGAACCTCATCTCATTAGAGTTCATCAAGCGGTTGGCCCTGCCGATAATGCCACACCCACAACCCTACACCATTGGATGGCTCTGCCAAGGAAGTGATCTCTGCGTTAGCCAACAATGTCAACTGTCATACGACATCAAGCCCTTCAAAGACGAGGTATTGTGTGATGTAGCTCCTCTCTAAGTTTGTAATGTTCTTTTGGGACAACCTTATTTATGGAAACATCGCATTGTATATGAGTCTAGGTCTCGTAGTGTTATTATTACTTTGAACATTAAATTGTACATGATACCCGAGGCAGTCCCTCCTAGTGCTATTTCCTTGATCTCTGCCAAGCAATGTAGGAAGGTCATCGCTTAGACTGAGAAATGTATCTTCTTCGTGATTCTCTCTCAGAGTGAGTGAAATATTGCAGCCACATCCAGGGCTTATGCAGTGGATCTCTCCACACAACAGAAGAAAGTGGATAAGGTCATGGAAGAATACTCAGATATCTTCTCCTCTCCTACCGGGATACCTCTACACTGCCAGGTCAAGCATCCCATCGATCTGACTCGAGGCGCACTGCTACCAAATGAGCCATTCTACCACTTCTCTCTGTTAGAAAACGAGGAGATCAAGAGGCAAATCCAAGAAATGCTTCACAACGGGCAAATACATCCCATCTCATCACCTTGTGGGAGCCCAATCGTGTTGGTGGAGAAGAAAGACGGGACCTGGTGACTCTGCATCGACTACCGAGCCCTGAATTAAATCAGAATTTGAAACTGGTACTCAATTCCCTGAATCAAAGACCTCCTTGATAATCTCACGGGGGCCAAATACTTCAGTAAGATTGATCCAAATTTTGGCTATCACCAAGTCTAAATAGAATAGACAGATGTATGGAAGACCACCTTCAAGTCAAAAGAAGGTCTTTTTGAATGGTTGGTTATGTCCTTTGGTTTGACAAATGCTCTAACAACTTTTATGAGGATGATGGAGGATATCCTATGACCTTTCACCAATACTTTTGTAGTGGTGTATCTAGATGACATCCTCATATACAACAAGACTTGGGCGGAACACTGCAACATATTCAACAGGTTCTACACACCCTGAGGCAACACAAACTATATGCAAACTTGAAAAAATGCTCCTTCGGCATGGACAAGTTCCATTACTTAGGCTACATCGTTGATTGACATGGTGTGCATGTGGATCCAGCCAAGATCCAGGTCATCCGTGACTGACCATCCCCAACCACACTCAATGAACTTCATAGCTTCTTGGGCCTTACCAATTTCTATCATAGGTGGGTAAAATCATGAAGATGGGTAACACTTTCGTGACAATCGGGTCTCAAAAATTCCTAGTGGCAATTTTTTGGTCGAAAAAATGTTTTTAGGAATTTTTTTGGCCAAAAATTTGCACATCAAATTGAATGGAGTCGTGGTGTCGCCCTCGAAATTCGTGTACAATGTTCTTCAGATGAATTATTTTCCTCTGGTAAGAATATTTCGGCCGAAAGACTTTTCGGCCAAAACGTTTATTTTTAACAGATTCCGTTAAAAACTAGGTTTCAGCCGAAAGATTATTTCAGCCGAAAACATGAAATTGGGACTGAAAACAAAAACCAGATAATTGCCCCAATCTTACCTGAACTTCTGAGGTTGCAGACTCCTGCAAATACTGAGAATTTGGTTTCAGAAATGACACCAACATTTCCAAAATTGAATCTACTTTCAATTCCTATAATTTGTTTTCATTTTCTTTATTTTTATCTAATTTTATTTATTTTTTTAAAAAAATCACTGCATAATATTTTCAGGAGACATTATGATTCGGTGAAATGAAATATCGGTATCTCTAAAAATATACAGTGAAAAATTTAGAAAAAAATATATTCATAATCCTTAAATTGTTCTTTCCAAAATGGTATATTTAGATTTTAGTTTTAAGTAAAAATCAAGATAGATACAAGGTGTAGAAAAACATGTGTTTAAAATCGGCAATGTTTTCAGCTTGGTCAACTTCAAAAAATTCTAGAAATTATAATATTCATTCGTTAGATTCAAAATTATAGTCATAATAAAATAGTGTCTCTGTAGATTGTTGCAGTATATTTCGTTTCTTAAAAACATAAGTTTAATAATAGATACATTGTTCTAGAAAAAAATTACTCATTATCATTCCTTTCATGTTTAAGGAACATACTGTTAAACAATTACTCATTATCATTCCTTTCATGTTTGGGATTCTCTCATATCGCATGGGCCCTCAGCCAAGTAACCAGGGGTGGAGGTAAGGAAAAATTTGTGTGGGGCCTGTCCCAAAAACAATCATTCGATGATTTGAAGAATAGTTTGTACGCATCCCAGTAATTTCATTACCAAACCTGCAACATCCCTTTGAGATCGAGATAGATTCTTCAGACTATGATGTGGGAGTTGTTCTTACTCAACACAACCACCCTATGGCATAACATAGTGAGACACTATCAGATGTTGTTTGTAAGTACCCTACTTACGACAAATAAATGTACTCCATTTTGCAAGCCTATCGCCAGTGGAGACATTACATCCCTGGGAAGGAGACAATCATCCACACTGATCACAAGCCACTATAGTTCATGCAGACCCAAGGAAAATTGTAGAATGACCGCCATCATAAGTGTTCCACATACTTACAACAGTTCCACCTCAAAATCAAGTATAAAACATGAAGTACCAACCGAGTTGTTGACTGCCTTAGCCAACCTCCAGTCACGACACTCACCACGGTGCTAGACTCTTGCAGCCACGAGACCTCTGGATGGCCCCACCTCTATGAGACAGACCTTGAATTCTCCACCACTTACCAAATGTTGCACGCCAACTCAGTGGTCGCTAATTTCCATCTTCAAGATGGGTTGTTGTGTCATCTGGGCCATCTCTGCGTTCCATCAAGTGAGTGCACAAAGTTGATTTAGGAAGCTCACTACATTCGGGTGGAAAGACACTTTGGCATCAAAAATATAGTGGTAGTGATGTGGAAACATTTCTACTGGCCAAAAATTTGATAGGATGTCGGAAAGTATATCAGGTCCTGCACCGCCTGTGCTATTTCCAAACCACCCACTAATAAACAAGTCTTGTACACCCATCTGCCTACTCCTAACAGGCCGTGGGAATCCATCTCAATGGACTACATGTCAGGCCTCTCATCCACCAAGAGGGGAAATGACTATGTTTTTGTGGTTGTTGATCGCTTTTCCAAGATGGCGATTCTAGTTGCATGTAAGAAGACCATCACAACAAAATCCACTACCAAGATCTTCTTTGAACGAGTATGGGTACATTTTGGGATCTCACAAACCATTATCTAATACCATGACCATCGGTTCCTCAACACATTTTGGTTAAGCCTATGGTCACTACTAGATACCAAGCTCACCAAATCCACTGCCTTCCACCCCCAGACAGATGGCCAAACTGAGGTCATTAATTGGATGATCGTACATATCCTGGGCATGTACAATTCAAAACACCCCCGCACATGGGATGAGAGTCTTCCCTATGTCTAACATAGATACAACTGAGCCCTGCATAGCTCAACTGGCCACAACCCCTTTCAGGTGGGGTTGGGATTCCAACCATTGGGCCCCATGGATGTTTCACTACCCCTGGTGACCACCTCGGTCGACTCGTCCCCTGCTCTACCAAACACTGAGAAATCCACCTGGTTCATTGAGAGGATCCATCACATCATACAATAGGTTCAAGATATTCTACAAAAGTCTAATGCCAAGTACAAGCAGCACCATGATCAACATCGGGTGCCACATAAGTTTCAGTTGGGATACAAAGTTTGGTTGCACTTGCAGAAAGAACGCCTTATAGGGCCCCATTAGAATATTCACCCACTCCATTATGGGTTTTACACCATCACCAAGGCTATGTGTGATAATGATTTTGAGCTCAAAATTCCCCCTTTCCTTGGCCTGCACCCAGTCTTCAACGTGGCTCTCCTTCGACCATATTTCCCACCATTATTGGACACCTCAAAGATAGCAGAGTAGTTGACACCAACAGATATAAACCTTCACTAAATGCAACATGAATCCAATGATTATATTGTGGACACACAGATCAAGGGCACTCAACAACGAAGGATCTAGATTTATCGAGTCGTCAAAGCAGGGCAACTCTTGCACCAAGGCAAGTGGCTCACCCAGGACCAAATTCAGCAGAAATTTCCTCATCTGATGGGGGAACTCAACGCAATGGATATCATTGCTTCCTAAGGGAGGATTGATCTAGGTGGATATTGGTGGACACCTACCTTTTCCAACTTGTGCAAAACAATTTTCTGGCAATTTACTATTTTTAGCAATTTTTAACTTTTGTGGCCATTTTGAGGGCCTAAATAAATGTTTTCGGTATCGATTTTCTCAATGATAGCCAAAGGCTTTGACTGAGCCCCCAAAATGAATATCCTTGGTGATACCTTTCCAACGGGATATCGTGTGCCTAAAATGGAGATCGTATACAAAAGTTACGACCCCAAAAAGTTGATGTAATAACTTACCCAAACGGGGCCCACATGACTTTTGGTGCTTCATCTCCTAGGGTTAGGCTTTTGGATGTTTAGGGTTTTTGGCATTCTTATTTATTGTAAAAATTCCTTCAGAGACTCATTGTAATCATCTTCTTGCGAATGAGTGCAACCATCACATCTCTTCGATAAGCCGCCACCATTCCATCAAGCTTGTTTTTCGCTGCATTTTACAGTTTTGGCTTATTTCCTTATTGAATAGAAAACCAGTTTCACTGTATCTCTATTATTTTGTGTTAAGAATATTTTAATAATATGTATTCATTTCATTCTGCTCATAAAATTTGGATCAGAGCAATGGTAGACCAACCCATTGGGTAGCAGTGCGCCTGGGGTCAGATCGATGGGATGCTTGACTTGGCAGTGCATAGGTACCACAATAGGAAAGGAGAAGATATCTGAGTATTGTTCCACGAACTTATCCACTTGATTATTTTGTGTGGAGAGATTGGTCATGGAGGGCCTGGATGTGGCTACGATCTTTTTCTTACTCTAAGAGAGAATCACGAAGAAGAAAAATTTCTCGGTCTGAGAGATGACCTTCCTGCATTTCTTGGTAGAGATCAAGGAAATAACACTAGGAGGTGTTGGGGTCCTATAATTATAGGCGAGTCGATTCTTCGACTGTTGATTTGGCATCTCTCCCGGTGACGAAGTATGGCTCAGGTGATTCCGCTTTCCTCCCTCCATTCTTGTCGCTCAATCCCCCATCACCCTGCTGCATCCTTCATACACACTGCGCCCTTTCCCCCCTTATCTTTTGTCAGCCTCCATTGTCCATACACCTTCACCTGTCCATAAACGAACAGACTTAGGATAAACAAAAATATTAGTAAAGTTAGTCTAGATTAAAATCAATAAATAAACAACTATTTAATAATTAATTAATTCTTTTTATTAATTAAGTTGAAAAACCTAGGTTAGTAATTAGTTAGTAACTAGGTTAGTAAATAAATTAGTAATTAGGATTAGTTTAACAATAAAAAACTTATGTTAAAAACAAATTAAAATAAAGCAATTTAAAAATAAAACAAAAGATTAAAAATAACATTAAAAACATTTAAAAAACAATTTAAAACAAACCATAATATAATAAAAATAAAAATATAAAATATTTAAAAAAAACAAAAAAATAATATATAATAAAAGGGAATAAAATATATTAAAAATAAATGTTATAATATATGAAAACATAAAATAATAAAACGAATTTAAAAAAAAAAACCATCGTAAAACAAAACATACAAAAAATATATTTAAAACAAAAATAAAAAAAAATAAGAAACAAATTGATAAAATAAACCTAAGTCCTCTACCCCATACACCCCTTCCCTACGTCACCCCCACCTCACACTCCACTCATGTCCCCCCCTCACGTCACTCCCCACCATCCCCACCTCACCTTCCACTCCCACCTACC